>JAUJPO010067469.1:0-12194 GCA_032270745.1 Tiaropsis multicirrata
TCGGGCCAAAAATCAAGATTTCAAGTTGAAATTAGAACAGGCAGTAGGGCTTCGCCCTCCTGTATAGCCCATAGCCGACATGGGCACTTAAAGGGTTAAAGTTTCCAAAAATTTTCTTAAAAAGTTTTATTGAAAGAAAAATTTACTAATGTAACGGGTGAGTCTAAATAAAATAAAGATAAGTGTTTCTTCTTAATTTTGGCGATTTTGTCAACCAAGTTCCTGTCAAAATGAGCTTTTTCCGTCAACCGCCAAACTGAATTTTTTTGAATACATCACTAAAACGTTATGCAACGTACGAACCAACGACCAACGCCCTACCACTTCGGTCATATCACTTCCACAAAAAGATACTTACTACATTTTCAGTAATCATGGAAATAGTGTGAGAAAAGACTTCGTCGTTATTGTCACGTGATACTAAAAAGAAATATGAAAAAGGAAAATGGTTATAGTCAACAACAGTTTTTCTCTGGTCTACAATAGACGGTTTGGAATAGCCGGTTTGGATGGTTAAATCATTTTAGAGAAATCCGTAAATAAAATAGCCTATCCATCAGTGGGTGATAGAGGTAAGTGGTTAAACTCTGGAGATAACAATAACAACTAGGTACCTTTCTCGAATGTAAAATCAGTGCTTAGTGCTCCAGTGTTTCTGACAGTGATGCTCTTTTTAACAGTCTCTCCAGCGACCGTGTTTTCAAAACAAACTTCCCGAGTGTCCACCTCAATCTATTGAACGAAAAGAATAAATTTAAATTTAATGTTTTTGTACTTTATTTGATAAAAAAGCTTGTCGGCGGAAATATTCGGCGGTAAGAATGTTTGCCAAGTAGCAAATTTCACCACTTTTTCCGGACTAGTACGGATTTTTTTCCGAAAAAAAGAGGAATTTTTCTCTGAATCAGTGAATTGAACCTTTGAGCCGGCAAAATTAGCCAATCACCGAGCCATCACAAAACGAAAGGGTTCACTATAGTAGAGCGCGTGTACAAACCTGACAACGTTTTTTAAGACATTTAACAGGAATGTGAAAAATTCCGGACGATGAAATCATATCTATCGAACCCTCCAAATCTTCGTTGATCTAAAGGATGAGGATAAACAAAATAAAGAGTTAGAAATGTTAGTTTACTCTCTATGATTATATGTTTTTTAGAAATGTTAGTTTACTCTCTATGATTATCTGTTTTGCCGACAGTTTCCCTTGTAAGATTGCCTACGGAGAAGAACTGCTTTATAGCCTGCTTTAGCATGCATATTTCGTCGTATTTAATTTTTTAAATCCCCTTAAACCAAAAATATACATCATAAGTGAGTGGTAAAATGTTCTCGTCAAAACCTTGAAAAGTATGAATAGGTCAAAATTGTCGTCAACAATAATAGTCAAAAGGCTAAAATAAACTAAGAAATTGAGAATTTTTCTAAATTTTAAGGTCACTAAATTTTTCTTCGATTAAAATTTTCCCGACTTTCTTCTCGATGACAAGTATTTACCATGGGCGAAAATGTTGCACATAGGTCACATGTCAAACCTGCAGACAATGAACCAGGTGGTGTAAAGCTAAAATAACAAAGAGAGAAAAATATGCTGGAGTCGTTTATGAAGTAATTTTATTCGAAAGGGCAAAATTGAACATCCTCGGGAGTAGTTTGCATATAAACTATATACCAGCCCCTCAAGGCTAGCGACCCATGTTTTTGGAAAGAACGGCGCGTATGCATGTGTCTCGTTTGCCCCAGACGAAAATCTCCTTTGTATTTTCAATCTTACTTTATTTCGAGGAAATCTTTCAGAGTGTCAGATATGCCAACAAATTTGCAAGACGATTGTGAGTAAGAAACGTTGGTCAGTAAAATCTTCTTCTTGTACGCTTTTCCAATGTCAAAATCTTTGAACACCAGAATGCGCGGTTTGCTGTAGAAAGCAGGTCCCTGTAGAGAGTGGAAAAAATAACATTTGTAATTTTTTTATTTCTCCCAGAGCGCACCTTCTTTTTAACTATAGCGAAATAAATCGAAGGAGGACGGCAAATAGCAACCCGCGACTGTTGTCCCACAAAATCTAGGACTCCAGATTTTCTGTTTTGACTGTTTGAGCGTTCTCGTTTGCTGAGAACGGTGCATATCCCATCTGCCTAAAGCGAAATTTCATTTGAATTTTCTGTAATCGCGACGGTGATTTATTTCGCTATATACGTAACCTCGCTGGGAAGGGAGGAAGGAGAGAGATCTTTTATAAAGTAAAAGCTAAACTTTGAAAAGTTATGACTTAGATTTTATAGATCCTGGATCGTTTATTTACATTGAGCGAACTGGCATTTAAGTTCATTTTCGCGAAGCGATATTTTAAAGATTTCGCAAAATCACATGTCTCTCCCATAATTTCTTTCATTTTCCAAGGGGTTGTGTGTAAAAAGTATGAAATAGAAACGAGGACCTAATTTCGCGAAAACGACCATGGCAATGTTTGTAAAGATTATTCGATGCGAAATTCAATCCACTTTATAAAGGTTAGTGAATAACTCGGAACAAAAAGAAAATAGCGTTAATACCTTAAATTCACGACCGGCTGCAATCTGTTGTTGGACCACGTTCAATCTTTGTTTTGCCAATGCCGTTTTCATCATCTCCTAGGAGAAACATAAATTTATAAAGAATTATAGTGCCTGTGAAATGTTGGACAAACTTTATAGACTTTTACAAATGTGCTCCTTCCTTCAAGGTTGAGGTAAATAAGGTCAGCTATTGCTACCATATGTCAACAGACCACTTTCAAAAGCATTGAGTGGGGTTAAGAGGGCAGTTATTGTACCGGGTGTCCTATAAAAAAGTTTCGGTGTTTCGCGGCCTCCTGGAGCCGAAAGAATTGTTTTTGATTAATATTTTTATTTCATTAGAGAGAGGAAAGACTAACTTGAATTTTGTGCTATAACTTTTCAAATTTGGTTCAGTATTTACTAAGTTATAAGCTTTTTAAGTAAAAATCTTTTTTTTTTTAATTCAAAAATACGTCAAAAAAGGGGTATCATTTTTTGAAGTTTTTACAGAATTTGTTTTTGAAAAATTGTCAAAAATTCCTGTTTTTTTCTGCTTTTTCTATTACTGATATCTACTTTACGAAAACTATTTTTCAAACCATTATAACCATTGATAAAGTCGTAAAACTCTTAAAAAGAGTGCAATTTTGAAATGAATTGCTTAAATTTGCTTTTTTTCGGCTCTAGGAGGCTGGCAAACGCCGAAACTTTTTTCTGGCACACCCGGTATGTTTTGGTGATTTTCTGATATTTAAAAAAAGGTCTAGAGCTCGAAGGAATTGGGGTCTTAGATGATGATATTGCGAGAAAATTCGATTGAATTGGATCGAAATAAAACGGCAATCGAAGCAATGAGCGCGAACAGTCGTTTCTTCCACTCAAATTATTTGAAAAAGAAAATTAGAACAATAGAACTTTTGAATAATAAATTAGAAGGTTGTGGACAACATAAGTTTTCCGTAGGAAAGTCTCTTAAACGAGTTTGGTGAACGAAGGATCGAGACAAAAGTTGGTCTTTTTTATTCAAGCGATTTTTAGATATTTTTGTTCTAAAAAACGACGTCGTCTCAAATTAAATTTGAATATGAATTGTTATGTTAGACCTACTTGTTCGTATTTACTGTATTTATGAGTTCCCGATTTCCAAGTCGCCATTTTCTCTGAAACTACGCGCTGATTTGCACTACTTTCCCATAATGCTTTGAACTCGGGTTGTGCGAAATTTTCTTCCATATCGTCATGAATTTCGATCTCGTCCAAACTCTCATCATTTTCATCTGTTGTTCTAAAAAGGTAAAAAGGTAAAAAGGAATAATTATTATTCTAAAATTCTTGATATAATTGAAAAGTTGAAAAATATTCATGGAAAAGATTTTTTCATCCAGCTCCCCAATCCCCCCTGAAAAAAGGGTTTGTTGACCCCCTCCCGCTGAAATTGGAATTAGTTGCTACCCCATCCTAACTAAGAATTTTTGAAAATCAGCCCCCCCCCCCTAAATCCTGGGCTGGGGGTACCTAACCATGATTATGTCTACCTTTCCACCCGGACTAGCCTGTAGAAATGTGTGTTATATAGAGCGTAGGCTGTAAAGACCACGCTTTACATCGGGTACTTAACCAACCTTGCTACTGAGTAAACTAACTAATCTAACCTTTCATCGTCTCGGGTAGTAGCTCCATACGGTGAAAATTCAGCTTCTTCGTCTGTTGAGAATTTATGCATGTAAGACAGTTTGCCCTGGACATAAGAACAAAAAAAACAGTCAAAGAAAATGATAATGAAAATCAATAACCTAATGTTTAATTAGCTTCATTTTCTAACTGATTAGAAACAACCTTAAGAAAATTCTTCGTGGGAATTTTTGGCAGAATTCACTAAGGTTTAATAAAACTTATAACATACAGCAAAATCTATATTAGGTTCAACAACGTCTTTCAACGTCAAAAAACGTCATAACAACATCTTGTGTTTACGGAGCCAAACTGGATGCTTTTTACAAGCTAGATGTTTGTGGCCTCTCTGTCATTTTGACTGCAGTAAAGCGAAAAAATGCATTCCGGGTCTGTATATTAAAATGTTCTTCTTATAAAGACACTCTTATGGTTAATCAACAAAACAAATGATAACACGTGTTAGATCAGTTGATTGTTTATAGAGTTAGCAGTATAATGTGTTACCCCAACATCTTCGACATCAGCACTGTACTCCATTGATTCTGATCCACTTGAAGGTGCGAAACGAGGTTTCGATCGCTTGCGTGGCATTCTCTATGTGTGTAAAATACAAAAAAAAATGTTAAAGAATGATAATATTACTTTTATTGAGTGGTTAGAAAATGAGAGTTAGGAAAAAAGAAAAGAAAAAGAGCTGGGCCGGATTAATAGACGGGTTTCATAATAAAGCTTCCATCAAACAAAATCACGTTTTTACTCGAAATCTTTATGTGATTGTTATACATGATATATTTCAATGTGATTGGTTGATGGCCTTTCTATCTTAGTTACATCATTAACCGAAGCCGTAAAACTATCCTCATGAAGAAAAATATCACGTGAAAGAAATTCGAGTAATCACGTTTTAATTTTTGCGTTTTTATTTTGAGCATCAAGTTAATTCGAAAAGTCGTTTACGATAACACCGCTCTTCCTTCCTGTAGCGAGGGTACGTTTAAGAGCGAGATAAATCGAAAGAGGACGGCAAGCTAGCTACCCGCGACGACGCAAAATCTAGAACGCTCGATTGGTTGTTTTCCGTACTTGCCGTTGTCCCCCGATTTATCTCGCTCTTAAACATAACATCGCTTTTATGTAACCACTTCAAGCTTAATATTGGGGAGGTTAAGTACGATGAATCACGACGACGAACAGGTGTTTAAGATAGTACAGGTAGCAAGCTAGATATAGCCTGAAGCGAAAGTATCTGCATTGCTTTAGAACGAAAACTAGTGAAAATCTTCGTTCTAGCACAAAGGAGATATTTATTTTATCTACCTTGCAACCTGTACTATCCTGTACAACAGAAAGTGAAGGGTCTTCTCTTTCTGGAAGAATCGAAGGTAAAATAATGATGGATAAAGTAAAGCTGGAGGACCAACAGTATTATTTTGAATTGGCCTTTCGTTAAAAAGTATGTAGATAGAAGTTGTATAGGTAATTGTAGTAGAAGCTGAAAAGTGGAAAAATAATACATCTCTTTGGTTACAAAAAAAAAATTTTTTAAAATGATACATCAAGCGAATTTCGAAAGTAAAGTATAAGTTAGTTTAAACACGCAATGGCTATAAAGTTACCCTCGGTCTATTTTCAGGCCATAATTGAGGTTGTTGTTGATAGCGTCTCTTCATTTGTTTTTCTTCGGTAACGATTTTGTTGACAATCTCAATCTAAAAACAAACAAATAATGGAGAAGATTTTACAAACCTTCCACTCACCAAAATCAAGCCAAAATTTTAGTACTGAGTGTATTTAGGAATCATTCTAAGTGAGCCATAACATAAGGGCGGCTTTTGCTGTCCAGGGGCGTTTTCTTAGGGCGGGAAAATCTGTGTGCCAATCGAATAGGGGACGTTATGAAACTTTATCAAAAATGTAATTTCTAGAAACTTTTACAGCAAGTCAAGAAAAATTTTAAGCCGCAGAGTTTTATGATATTTTAATACAAATTTGATGTCAATTGGATGGACCTAGACTTGGTAAATCAAAAGGTGAATCGACATTTAAAGACTGTAAACAACCCGCTCCAAAGCTCCGGATTTTCAAAAACTTGAAAGAAAAAGATCGATCCATGATTGATTGTCATCATGCAAATTGCAGCTAAACAAATCGAAAAATTGATAAAGTGTAGTACCTCTCGTTCTCTTTGCTTTCGTTCAAAAGCACTATAAATCGAAAAATAAGATTTAATTAAGACAATGTCACGAAGAAAAAGCGAATGAATGTAATTAATTTTTAGCCAAGTTCTTTCCTTAATTACCTTATCAAGACTAAAAGTCAAAACTTAGAGAAGTCAAACTTTGACTTTTGTCAGATTGAGGTGAAAATTCGAACTTTTTAACCCACTGGGGAACCTCAGGTTATATAATAACAATGTTTTTTTTGTGGCGTTATTTTGAATTTATTACTATTTCGTCGTAATTTCAATAAAGTGTATACTCCTGTTTTGTCACAGCGGGGTTAGAATTAACTTCCAATTTTCCACTGGGTCCAAAAAAGGGGACGGTTCCCAGTAAGTAAAAGTAAAAGTTGTAGTAAACAAACTTGCTGACTCACTCTTTGTCTCTTTCAAACTGTCGTATTCGTTTCCGTCGAGTCAGCACCTCGTCAGGGTTTTCACCCATCAATAACAACTTCTGTCTCTCTTCTTTTTCCTTGACACCTTCTTCGTTCTTCTTGTATGAATCACGAGCTTGCACTGCTGTAATGTTTTCCTAAGCAAAAGAAGAAAAAAATGAAATACCCTACCCAGATGGCACACAACACTATTCCGACGTTGATTCAACGTCTAAATAACATTCCCTCGGACGTTAAAACAATAAAGTTTTTGTTTCCAATAAAGTCTGCTGCAAAAGGATTTTCAGTAAAAAATTGTTCCAATGTAGAAACCAGGAAAGTATCACTTATATACCGAGTGTACCAAAAAAAACGCCTCCGATTTTCTCCAAGCTTCTTTTGTCTGGTTTTTATGTATTAACTCTTTTTGCACCACTGTATAACATAACATCTTAGTATCATTTTGAGGTTGTGAGATTCTAGCAAACTAATGATTTCACTTTTTTACATACCTTACTAAGCTCAATATTTTTCTTTAGCGATAACAGAGCACCCATTCGTTGATTCAAATCACTACGACTTCGATCTTCTTCTTCACTTTCCCGTTGACGAACTATCGACATTGTGGTCTTCAAATTACGCATTGCCACTTCACGGTTCTTCTTCGAAGCAATGATGGCTTGTCGAGTTCTACGTTCTCGCTCTCGGATTGTTGACATATGTTCTCTGCAAAATGAATTTTATTTAAAAAAATTATGTTTACATAGTGTCTCTCCACCCTACTGCCATTTATCTTTGTTTTTTTCCATCTATCTTTGTTTTACGGGTTTCCCCATCTCTCCTTCGAACTAAATTTATTTATTCACCAGGTCCCTTTATATATCAAAATTGCAAGGACCGTGAACTTTTAGTAACAACAGTAGAACTGAGTCGGAACAACACAGTCCATATCATTACAAAAACCACCAGAGTACAATCTAGCTCAGTCTAGCTTCCTAGCCTATCATACATTCTTTAAGGTGATTAATTTTTGCGAGATAAATTTTTGATTTAATTTGGCCATTTTCTCAAAATAAAATCTGCATGAAATTTTTAATTCAACTCAAGCTTTTTTCCCAATCCTGTTAAAGTAAATTCAAATTTCACTGATGTTAAAAGGGGAAGCCTTACTTTTCAGTCCTCTTTTTTCTCCTCTCCAGCATCATCGCATTAGTCATTTCTTTCTTGATCCTGGCTGAGGCTTTGTCTGCTTTAAGGTTTTCACTATGTTTGTCATCAGATTCAAGCATATCATCAAAGGGAATAAACTTTGCATGTTCGATGTACGTTTGTGCCAGGTGCAACCTGAAATGAATGTTTATTTGATGAAACAATAATTGCAATGATGAAATTTTTACGTGTCTCATAATTCATAAACTCCTCTCCTTTTAAGATAGAGTCAAAACCGGGCTACTAATCCCTAATTTCACGGGTCAATTTCTCTAATTGTTCAGTTTTTCTCACAATTTATAAATATTGTCATCCTTCCTATAGGAAAATTAGTACTACTAGCAAAAATAAGCTGCCTGCCATGTTATATTATCCAATCATTAGTAAAAGGGTCATTATTAGACACTGTGTCACTTTGCAAATCACTATAATGCATGATATAAGGATCTAAAAGCAGTGTCAGCCTTGCACAATTCAATGAAAGTGTTATTTTATTAATAATATAACTTTAATATCCAAAATATGGATTGAAATTGTTTAGGATAAGCTGTAAAAATAAAGGAAGACCAACTCTGCAGTATCAACGTTTTGTGTTGCCCTCTCTTCTACTTCTTTTTCCACTTGAATCTCTGTCACCAATCTTTCTTTTTTACTTTTCAATCGAAAGTAGCTAGCCCTTAAAAGAAAAGTTAAAAAAAAAAGTTAATCGATAACATTTAAGGCCGGTCTCCACTCAGCCCGCGCAGCAATTGCCTTTTCTATTTTTCTGTTATGATTGGCTGTTTTCCTTAACAAACAGATATAATGTTATCTCCAAGATCAATAACAATAGAGAAACTGTGAACGCAATCACTGCGCGTGCTGAGTGGAGAACGGCTTTTACTCTTGACCTTGAGTTCATGATGTTTTAATAAGAGATACAACGTATGGGCTTAACCATCATCTGCGGCTGATATTACAGAGAGATATTAAGCAGTTAGTATTTCACAATATATTACCTTCCAGATAAAGGCTATCATATATTTTGATGTACATTTCAAAAGATTTTTATTATGCAATGAAGTGGGTTTTGGTTTCTCTTTGGAAAATTTCGACTTAGCTTTCCCTAAAGCGCATGTTTGTGTTTACATGAGATGGAATTTGGATTGTTGATTTGGAATTTTATTTCATAAGAGAACGAAACCGTCCACAAAACATACTTTTGGTTGTTATTATCTGCTTCCATTATTTCCTTTTCAACGATCTGAAGTTCGTCTTCCAGAGCTTTCAAATGATTTTGACACTTTGCCAATTCCTCTCTGGCAATAGAAAATAGTTAATTCAAAGTTAAATCTTAATTCAGGATTAATCAGGACTAATTTTTAGCCAGGAATTTATTATGAATCTTAACGTAAATTAGTAGTTTCAGATTTTATGGTTTTAACTTAATAATAGTAAATTAATTCAAGCATTTTCAAGAAAATATTGTTCTTAGTAAAATTCATTTAAGAAATTAGAACAATAACAATGTAAAACACAGTGTATGCCAACAATCAACTTGTTGAAATAATATTGAATAATAATGTAATATAATATTTTTATGGGATTGTGACATACCTTGCTTGTTGTACAGTAAACTCTTTCTCCACAACAAGATCACCTAATTGATCCAAGTGTTTCTTAAGCGCTTTCCTTCTCATCATTTCCTGCAACAAAAATTATGACTTTTAATAAAAAAAGTGTATTTTTTATTGAAAAGTCTAGAGACCTTCAATTCCAGGGGGATACTCAGAGTTTTTTCTAAGAATTTTGATGATGCTTAAAAGCATTGAGTTTTGTCTTGGTAAGAAGAGTACAATAGAAATGTCACAGTTCTTCTCAGTTACAAAATACTAGTTTCAGTTTTTTAGATTAAATCTTTTATAACTTATATCGAAGAAAGATGAAATTTATTGATATTTTCTAAAAAGGGTGGTCTAAAAGGGTGGTTTTCTAAAAGGCTGAAAACTTTATAAAAATTGGTGATACAGGGGTAGTCTGGAATCTCAAAAAGATGATAAAAGTTAGAGCAAAAAAAACGACCAATCTAAAATTTCAGAGCGGTCCAGAAAAAACATGTAAACATAAATTGAATCAAAATAGTAGTTCAACGCATGCATTTCTATTGTTTTGAAACGCTTGTGTCAGCATTTCAAGTAAATTTGCTACGACCACCCCCAATCTGAAATCTCGTGTAAACAAGGTAGAAATTCTCAGACCGCTCTAACTTCCATGTAAACGGGCTCTTAGTACAGGATACTAAATGGGTGGTTCCCAAGATCAAACAATTGGCTATATTTATTCAAGGTCTAGTTATAATTTTATTAATAAAGGCAAGCGATCTGCTTAGTGAATGGATACTGGGCTTTAAATCATTAAACAAAAAGACAAAATGCTTACTTCTCTTGAGAAGGTTGATTGAGGTTCAGAGGTAGCACTGTCGTCTTCAATATCATCCTTACCAAATTCATCAAAGCTTCTAAAGTATACAAAAAAAGACAACCATTAAGACATAAAATATGGTGTGCTCGGGGGTCACAGCTCCCCCATAAGAATAGCTTGTCCCCCCATCATGTGAGCTCCCCACGCAATTGAGTTTTAATTTCAATATTACCTCCTTTTTAGGAAATGATAAAAGTCTTTTACCCCATGAGCCCTAGTCCCTCCTTAAAATCCCAAAATTTTCAGCTCATAAAAGAAATTAAGAAAATAAATTTGTCACCAGGGGAAGGGGCAAAATGATAGGGTTCAACAGCATCTGAAACATAGATGATAACAGATGGAAAATCTAAAGAAGTTGGAAAAATATATAAATAATTTGACCAAAGCTTTCAGGTACTACATCTATAGCAATAAGGATAAAAAACTAAATTATATTTACCCTGCAATGGAACTAGTTTCTTCATCACTGTAAAGATTGAAATCTGAAGATAAGCTTTCTGATTCGTCTTCCATCAACCTTGGTGTCACTGAAGTAGATAGTGGAGAAATTAGAAATAATCAGAATCAATTTGTGTTTAAAAGAATTTTGTAGAGTTCTATAAAGTTGACATTTTAGAAAAAATTTATAACTTTTTTCTTGGAAAGATCATAAAAATATAAGAAGATTTTTAGTGAAAGACTTACTAAAACTTTCTGCCAACATTTCTTTGTCATCGTATTCATCAGCACCGCTTGGTGTACCATTAGTTTCTTCAGCAATATCTATACTGCTCTCTCTTTGAAGACTACTATCTGACATGGCATTAGGGTCGTTTACCATGCTTGGTGATGTCACATACTTGAAATTTACATCTTCGGTGTCTGTTTCATCACCTGTCATTGGACGATTATCGTCAATATCTTGTTTATAAATAACACTTGACATGATTTCTATAAAAGAAATGTATACATTGTTTGTTTCACATTTTTTATGTATCCCAAGGCACCAACTCACAGTGCTTGCACTCAAATCAAAGTTGCAGTGCTTTGGCACATTGTGTCACCGTTTTCACAGTTGCAGATCAAAATAGTACAGAAAACATTATAACATTACAAAAAAGGAGGGAGACCGCCCCATAGTCAAGGCCAATATAAAAGAATGGCCACCTGAGTTCCTAACAATTTTTTAACAAATATAAAAAAGAAAATTTTAGTTTTTTAGGTTCTGAGGTTATAAATAAAAGAACAGAAAAGGAGAAAGGTGGTTTCAGTAATACAGTAT
Source organism: Tiaropsis multicirrata (assembly GCA_032270745.1). Lineage (NCBI taxonomy): Eukaryota > Metazoa > Cnidaria > Hydrozoa > Leptothecata > Tiaropsidae > Tiaropsis > Tiaropsis multicirrata. The sequence goes on from JAUJPO010067469.1 coordinate 11,740, forward strand.
GCGCCCTAAGACAGTGATCAAAAGTAAGAGATTTAACTAGATCAGTATTAGGATAAGCTCGCTTGAGACAATATTTCATTGCGTAATAACAACTTTTGTGAAAGATTTGTAATGGTTGGAACAAATAAGAGTTTCATAACTGCATTCCTAGTACCCTAATTACTATCATCATCAGCTTAACTTAAAGCTGTCTGAATTCAAAAAAGTCTAGAAGATCAGATGGAATCCTGTGGTTCCAAAATTTGTAAATAAAAGAAATGTTAAAAGACATTTGACTAAATCAAAAACTTTGAGAATTTCCAATTCTAAGAAAAGTGGAGAAAAAGAAATGAAGATTGTTAAAAGTGATAAGGCGTAGAGTCTTCTCACTACAAAATTGAAAACTACTTTAAAAGTACTTTTTTTTTGAAAGATTTTTAATTACTTTTAAAGTAGTTTTTTTTCCAAAAGTGGAC
>JAUJPO010067480.1:0-12192 GCA_032270745.1 Tiaropsis multicirrata
CTAATATCCGTGCATTGTCAGCACGCCGGCGCAAGACCAAGATACTACCCTTATATAACCGGCTATAACCTTTAATAAGATCCTTGTGATCCTTACTAGGATCCTTGTGATCCTTATTTTCCAACTAAGGATCAATTGATCCTTGTTTGGATCAGGATCCTTGATTAAGGATCAGCAAATGAACTTGTACCACGAATCACGTGGAACGTCACATATATTTTACAAAACTTTGACTAGGTATAACTATAAAGATATAATTATTCCCTCCAAATGGGTCGTTGCTAGCCACAGAACCTTGGTGTATGCAGAAACACCCAAACTCCACAGGAGAACATAATTTCTTGTTCTTGCAGGTGTAGAACCTTGCGAGTCTCACAGCACACCACACCTCACAATTTCTGAAATATCTACCTACATCCATAACACTCTTGTATCAGAGTTATGGAAGTGTTTTTGGAGAGGGACAAAATACAAGTAAGTACGACAACAACATTACTTCGACTTCAACTAAAATGCTAAAAGTGTAGATAATAAAGAGTTTCAAACTTCATCAAACTATTTTCCTAAAGCGCATAACATTCATATAAAATTGTTTGGCAGTTTAAAGTGGTAAAGACTTTTGAGTACCTCCTCATTTTTGCAAAAGTGTAAAAATCTTTTTCATTTCTATTTTTTTAAGGTTTTAGCCGTGTCAAATTTACTAATATAGAAAAACAGCCATCAACATAGTAAGAAATATTTCAATTCAAAAAAGGTTTAGCCAATTATTGACTAATCATTTCAAACACAATCACATCCACAGCATGTACCTTTGATTACACAAAAATATGAAAAACGAGATCATTTGATGAAATTTGTTATGTCACAATTTCTTTATTTTTAAATATTTTATATATAGTTATTTTGGATAAAAAAGGTCAAATAAAATAAACTTTTGAGGAAAGAAACTTTCGCATGTTTTGGTCATATATTTGCAAAAGGTTATTCCGTGAAAAATTCTCATTGGGCTCATTCGCGAAAGTTTATTCTTGCAAAAAGTATTTTTCCTTAAGAATTCGCGAAAAGCTATTACCATGATATTTTTTGTACTTCGGTCAGAAAATAAGCATGAAAATTTGTTTCTTTAACAGTCAAATCGTTTTAACGAAGAATCTCTCGCAAAAGTTTATCGTCAAGAAATTTTCTTAGATGGCGAATTCACAAAAGTTTATTCCTGTGAAATACAAAAATTTCAAGAATTTCCCGACATATGAAAATTCCTTTCCGCGAAAGTAAAGCTTTTTTGGCATTGGTTTCATTGATTCCATACGACTGAAGTTTTTTTGAAAAACAAATTTGGGTGGAAAATTTTGTGGTATAAATTGGGGAAGGACAGAAAAAATCGATTTTAGCTCAATGCCATGGGGAGAAATTTCTCTCATGTTCCTGAGGCAATGGGACAAAACTGATATGTCCCCAGGTTTAGGCGTAGGTTTTATTGGGTTCTTCTTTCTTTTTCAAAGTACAATACTTAAAAATTAACCAATGCAAAAAAAGCTCTTATGAGTAGTGAATTTCTCAACTCCAAATTAAAAACTATAATGCATGGTGCAACTATAAACATTTCGGGTGATCCATAAAAAAGTTTAGTGTTCAATAGCTTCATGGTGCCAAACAACTGGTTTTCTAGTTAATACATTTATTCCAGAGACCGAGGAAAGCCTAAATTTTTAAATTCAGTTCAGTATTTACCAGGTTAAAAAAAAAAAAATTAAAAGTACCAAAATACTTTTAAAAAAGTGTAAAAAAGCCTGTTTAAAGCACAAGAACCTTAGTGCATAATCAATAATAAAGGGTAGCATGTCAACAATTATAAAAAATATTTCTTTAAATAAATTAATTTTAAAAATAAATATTAAAAAATAAATTGTTAAAAATTTCAATTAAATTTTGAATTAAATTTAAATTCAAACTTATGTCAGATGAGTAATAAGTTGGGACAAAAATAATATTTATCAACTTGAAATTTTACGAGGGATATGGACTTGGTCTATGCTTAATTAAGCAAAATCTAAAGAATAAGAATCTATTCAAATTCTTTGACATACATAAGAAAAAACAGATATCTGTCTTGCTCCACATTTTCTCTATTCATTACCAAAGATTTGCTTACATACATTTTGCTTATTCAACTCATGGCTACAAATATATAAAATAGAGGTAACCACCAAAAAAAATCATTTATCAATTTCTACCAAAGCCCATCTTTCTTTGGTGCACTTGTGAAGCTGCTCTGAATTCCCAACAAGCCTTGAAGAACTACGAGAATACAATGCCAAAATTTCAGTTTTGGCAGAATCAAACTCAAGCCAATATGTGAATCCACCATACATACCTGGCACATTGAAGAATACTTCTTTATCTTTTGAGACATCTTCTAAAAGAACTGACAAGATTGGCAGGATCACATTATACTTTTGAACCAGTGATGCAACCCTCTCGAGAATGACTTCATGAAAATTGGCCTGTAGTAATTTCAATTCCAAATGCAAGAAATTCATCTTGAATGATGGCATGAACAAAGCTTTGATATCTTTTGGCGTTTCTGAACCAAGGTGATCAATTGGCAATTTTCCCTCTCCATCAGGTAATGAAAGAGGGTATCTCTCAACAGCCATTTGCTGGACAATCGATAAAGGTGCTTTAAAATAGGCAGCATGGTGAACTATTGTCCAGAGATGACTTGGATAGAGCGTTGAATTTTTCTCAATGTTCTCATTCCAGATGTAGTGTTTCCTAAATTTATTTAGACTGTAAAGACATTCTTTCCATTGTTCTGCTGATGATTTCTCATTCAACTTGGGTATTACATTTTCAATCAGATATGTGACTTCATTTGGAAATTGAAGAAATCCAACCCAAGACATAATGGATCTAGACAGAAAAATTAAATCTTTAAAATTAAATCTTTGATTTTTCTAGTATGTGATGTGATGGTTATTGTAACGATGTGGAATAATGATGACTCCATGTTTGTATGCTGGATGAATGTTAAAGTTGTACCATATCAATCTTTGTTGTCACATTATGAATGTTATAAAAACTGTTTGTCTAGAATGTATTGATTTATCATAATTTGATTTTTGGATTGGATGCGAATGGCTTGCAAGAGCAATGTTGTGCAAGTGTTTGAAATGTGGTGATGGATGTAGGTGATTTGTTTGGTACAAAGAGATCATTCCATCTTTTAGCCATGATAATTTGGGTGATGTGTTACATTATATTCATGTACAAATATTACAGTTTTTAGTATAAACAAGTGATACTTTGATGGTAATGAAACAAAATAAAACCCTAAGAACACAGGTTAATTTATGGGCGAATTACAAATAACAAGTAAACTAATAAGCAGGTATGTCTAAAATAAACATATCTTGTTAAAACATAAAGAAATATAACACCCTGTCTGAGAAGTTTGTTATCAATCTTAAAAAAATATTTATATAAATATAGTCAAGCGCACCGCACCATACTGGGCTCAACTTCAGTATTTTCCAATTATTCCAAGGCTCAATTGTAACATTTCAAATATTTAGTATTAGGTAGCAAAGATTAGGTGGCAGGCTGGAGGACTCAAAAATTGTTCCTTGGGTGTATACATGGGGGTATTTTTTCTTTTTTTTTATTTTTTTATTTTTTGGGGCCTGAAGACAAGTTTTTTGAATAATTGGAAAGATATCAAGGTTGAATTTATTATTTTTGGGCTCTGGGGCTTAGGACACTATTCTAAAGACACTCTTTTAACCCACATAAAAAAAATTCAAAAAATAAAAAAATGTACCCCAGGTATTCATTCACCCATGGAACAAGTGTACCAAATTTCAGCCAAATTGGACAATTTTTGAGGCCTCTAGCCTGCCCCAAAAGTTTTAGCCTCGTTTTATCAAAAACTTGCCTCCAGGCAAATAAAAAATTTCAAAAAATGAAAAAAAGCCGCCAGGTATTCACCCAAGGAACAAGTGTACCAAACTTCAGAGACAATTTCAGACAATTTTTCAGGCCTCCAGTCTGCCCCAAAGTTTTCGGACAGACACACCAGACACACATACATTCTCAGATTATAGCTCAAACTGAAGTTGAGAATACCAAAATATACCATTAGACCCACAATGATCTTTAGTCTTTAATCAGGTAAATTACAAGAAAAGAAATTTTCAAAAACTTACAAAAATACATTAGCTAGGAATTTTCCTTCGAAAATACAGAGTTAAAACAAACAGATATTACTATGTAAATTCTTAATTTTCCTTCAAAGTTTTAAATTTTTCTTCAAAGTTATAAATTTTCCTTTTAAAATACAAGTAAAACTTTTTTTATTTATAAAAGGAAAACAATGTTTTTTTTAATGTATACAATCTTGAGAGGGTGCTCCTATTGCAATGGATTTTTCCAGTGAAAAATTGAATTAATTTTGTGCACTGTAAGCATCCCAAGTTCCAGTGCAATAAAATGCTGATTTTTAGACATTTTCAAGGGCACTTTTGATTTAGTGCACCTCAATGACCCTGAACAGTTTTCCAGTGCAAAATAATTAAATAATTTAAATTTTATGGTGCACTGGGAAATAAACAAATAAAAATTCAGGTTATGGAGAGAGGAAATTTTCCTTTCAGATTACTTTGTTGTCAAAATCAAAATATGTTGCAACTTATTATTAAATAAGAGAAAAATCATTACCTGTAAGGCAAACAGAGCCCATATCTATATAATATCTATACCTAGTCAAGATTTTGTAAAATCCACAATTTTTCAAAATCATTTTTAATTAATCAAACACAATCAAAGTGGTTAGATTGTTGCACACAACTAAAATGGCAATCAAAATTTATCAAAAGATCTAAATTGATTTCAATTATTTTAATGTTTTTTGCTTGATTGTGCTCGATTGTGAACGGTTGTGTTTGATTCTCTTTTAAATATTAAAGCAGCAAGTTACCATAAGATTAACCAGTGGTTTTTTAATAATTCTTTAACCAAGCCATGCAAAATATTTCTGCAAACATCTTAATACTAAAATTTAATATTTTCTTCCTGTCAATCTTTAGGAACACCAAATAATAGAAAAAATACATTATCGCTTGTAAGATGAAGTGTACATAAGTTAAGCAAATTTTTCTACTTTCTTAACCATCATTTATAAAAATTATTTTTTGACACTCTTATTTGCAGATCTTTTTTATTATCAGTCAGGGAATATTGGCAAGTTTTTCTCCTCACTTGCATCTTTAAAATCCAGTAAAAAGATGTTGTTTTTGTGTCTACCCTCCATCATAGACACTAGGTAATTGAGCAAAACAGTCTTTAAATGGCTCTAAAAAAAAATTGTATCTGTGAAATTTCTTGAAATTTTCAAGAGTGGTAGAAAAATACCATTGAAACAATTCTATCCAACACAATTTTCTCAAAAATGACATGTTACTTGAAAGAATAAATGCACGTACAAAGGAGGGGTATAAAAGAAGGACAAAGAAGGCTAGAATTCAGTTGACAGTTCTCCTTCACGAGGTGAGAACATGGGCAAATAAAATTAAACCTTATTTTTTTGACATTTTATTGACATGACTGCAAAGGTAAGTGACCTACCGGGGGTGTGGCCCTTAAGGGTAGGTTTTTCCGAGGTTCTGACAAAGCCTAGGTACGCAATTTTGAAACCCTGATTTCTGTCCAAACATACGGTAGTTTCGAGATCAAGTGTGTTACTTTTGTGTAGCAGTAGTTTGTTTATTAAGCTTATAAAAAATGTAATTATCTAAAAAACTTCCTTATTGTACCAAATGTCAATTTTAGTTTCTATTATATATGTTTTTAAGTTTATGTCGATTTCAATTAGTTTTTGTATTATATATTGTCTCTAATTATATACCATGTTAGAATTGTATGAATTGTATATCACGTTTTTAATGTCCTTTGGGAATGGGCTGTTGCATTTTAAAACCATACAGGGTTATTGACAAACTTTTTTTTAAAGACCCCCTGAAAATTTTCAACCTTGGCTCACCCCTTGGATATTGAGTTTTAACTCCCTAGAAACATTCTTTTTTTGTCGATTTTCAGTGATTTTCTCAAACAAGAGGCTGAAAAAAATCTGTGAAGTTTTATTGGCCGGGGGGGGGGGTACTCAAGGTAAGTGACCTACCGGATGTGCGGCCCTTAAGGGTAGGCTTTTTATGTTCTAACAAAGCCTAATTACGCCCAGGTGCACTGTAAGGGTAGGAAATTTGGGAAAGTTTTGAAAACTTTGCTTAAACTAGGGGAAAATGGCCGAAAAATGCACTGTAAGGGTTGGTTTTCAGCAAATTTTGCAGGGCACTGTAAGTAAGGGTCCAATTTTCAAACCACGATTTCTGTCTGAACGTACAGTAGTTCCGAGATTGAGTTACCAATATCGATATCTCTTGTAAATATGTATAAATTGTATATATACTTTTGGACAGTGTTTAGTGTGGTACAGTGCACGTATGTGGTTCAACCACAGTATTTTACCTAGGAATATTCAAAATCTGTGACACTTTATTTTATCGGCCTCTATCTATCTATCTAAGCTGTTGGCCGTTACACATGTGATTGTTAGTTAGTTTGCTTGACATTTAAATTTGAATTTTATCTTGGCAAAGAGAGGCAGATGCTACCAGAAATTACAGTAAGCTTATGCTTATGTAGCTGAATAAATATTCCTTGATGAAAAAAAAAATTCTCAATAACCACATGAAAATGACTTGACAAACAGTAGTAGAAACAAGAAGAAAAAATCAAACCAAATGAACATCAATATTATAGAATGATTGAATTAGAGAAAAAAAGAAGGAAACTCACATTTTGAGTGGGACTCGAACCTCTTGCACCATCCAATCACAGAAAAATGTGCGCTAACATAGTTGCTACACACAAGATTTCAACAGCGCGCCTTTTTTTTAAGGTACTCTATATCAGTAAGATGGTTGAAAAAATATAAGAGATAGTGTGGTGAAGTTTCTTAGCTAAAGACCGCCCATAATCTTTAACGCCTCCGCCGCCGCCCGTGCGTTTTTTACCTTCATTCTCTGCTTGCGTTTCATTCTGGGGAAATTTTTCCCAAAAACATATCTTTTTATTCTCTCAAATTTTTCATATTTTTCTCAAATTTTCTAAGCAGGGATGATTCACGAGAGCCGCGAAAAAAGGTACCTTTGATATAATGATACACCCAGGCGGCAGCGGCAAATTCCCCGTACACAGTCCTAATAGTGACTTCCAAAGGGCAGACAGGGTAAGTGTAGCTTGTAAACTTTCGAACTTTCGAAGATAAATGTTGATTTATCATTATTTCGTTTTTTCTTTCGGGGACTTGTGGTGGACGCACGTTCAATGATTGACTTTATGGGGACGATAGGCAAAGTAGTTTAAACTTGACTTGAGTATGTTGGGAAAATCGTTGACATAATAGACACATAAAAGCTTTTACTCATCTAAACTTAATTTGGATTTATTTTTCTACTCAAACCGTAATATAACAAACTCTGTTCAGTAACAGAGAAACGGAAAGACAAACTATATGGAAAACAGACGCTGAACAAAGCCCCTTCTCGTAATCATGTTTTGATAGATTTTACTGTTTACACCAATAATATATAAAGTAGTGAGATGATTATTTTTTTGATTGAGAAGCAAAAACCCCGCTAAAACTTACGAAGAAAAATTGGGTACTCCCAAATCAAATTAATTAGGGTCTTGTTTAGTCACAAAAGAAAAGCTTATATAAATTGAAAACTATTTCCTCTGATCGTTTCCTCTCCTATCCAACACTGTGTGTATGTTGTTATAAAGTAAAAATATAAACGGAAACAATAAATGCGCGCGATATCATCATGCCAGTTTATATTTATAAGTATTTTTCAAGAAATAAATTACTATCAAATTGATCCTTTACTGTATTTCCCCGTTTTTTTTTTATGGTGTTCAACGTTTAATATTTCCTATTCATAGTGTGTCCCGTTCAAATTCATCCTGGCCACGCACCAATGATATTTACCGCACCGGTGTGGCAATATTTCCACATCGTACAATAGAAACAACGGAATATAAATATCAATATATGTTTGTCAGTATCTAAAATATTTCAATTAATGAATACCCAAACAATCATATACAATACGCAAATGGGTGATGATAACCTAGGTACTAAATATATCGATATGAATTTATCTTGCAGCTGCGGCAAGTCTTTCCCTTGTGTATTTCTTTATTTCTGCAAGGATGTAGAAAAAGAGAACCAGTGCCAATTCAACAATGGAGAAGAATGAAGCTCCGAGATATAATCCAGCCTGGCCACCAAGATCAGATATCAGGCTAAAGGTGTCATATTTGGTGACTTCTTCCTCGATGCTAATCAAGAAATCATCGTAAAATATTGAAATATACGCAACATCATTTTCCAAGTCAGTTTTGCTGAAATCAGAGGTGTTGAATGATTCTCTCATGTATTGAATAACTGAATTGACTTTCAATTTAGAAGGCCATTTTGATTTGGTCAACATGGTTTCATATGCATTTGCTTCGCAAGAGGGAGGACAGGTGCAGGAAGATTCAGCTTTTCTGTTTTGGTAATCTTCGAGATGCTTGTCAAGACACTTCTTCTGGTCAATCTTGCTAGTCATGTTTATGATAGGTAAAGCGCGTGGACCGAGGATCAATCTGAAATACTCTGGCACGTCACCACATTCTAAATAAGCCTTATATAGATGACATGAATCTTTACATAACGATGGAACGTATTTGCCAGGAAACATGTTGTATTTGGTATGGCTCATCTGGCTGACGCATTTAGTGGGCGCAGGTGCTGGTAATCGGCTGGATACTTTCTTTCTGAGTGCAACATTGGTGCGAGAGCCAGTTTCGAGGAAGATAGGTCGATAGGACAGATCTGGATAAGTGCCAGGTTCGTGGATGAGAATAGCGATATCATCTTGATCATTTCCATTGAAGTGAGGATCGATATCTGTTTGTGAGTCACTACTCATGTTGAAGAACAACATCATCTGCAAGCCGAAATTTCGACCACTTTGCGTTTGGTAGAGGTCACCGTCTGGATTAAAGGTGAAGCATTTGGGTAGAAGGCTTAATGATTTAAACATGGTTGTTTTACACTTGTTGTATTGAGTTCCAAAGTAGCAATATTTACTGTTTTCTTGATTAACCAGCTTTTCGTAGCCGTTTGAGAAGGCCTGGAAGTCAACTTTGTTGTTATATATTCGTCGGTGATGATGTAAATAGTGGTTAATCCCTGATGATGATGAGGTATGTTTCGTGGTGAAGTGGCGCTGGTTCATTTCACCATACACCTTGCGCATATTGCAGACAGTGACGCTTGGAAATGGCATTTGTTTCAAAGCTTTCATCGTGACACGTTGAAAGATGTCATGTTGCAGGTAATGAGTTATTGCCACATTAGCAAACTTGCTGAAGAATCCAAAGCCAATCAGAAAGAGTATCATCCAGAAGATTCTGGCAATCCATGATTTGCTTTCAATAGCTCTCGGTAATCCATGGATGGTCAAGGAAGAGATATTGACATCATCTAAACCCTTCAAACTCTTCAAGTTGTCAAGATCGTCAGTTTTGTTGCTACTGATGCTATTACCAGAATGAGTTGTTGGTGATGGAGCATCTGCAGTTGGTTTCTCTTCAACATCTTCATTTGCATTCAGTGGAATAACTTCTGCATTTCCATTCAATATGGTTACTTCTGTATCCAGAGACGAAATCATCGTTGCCAGTTTTAGCGGCGGATCAATTCCAGTCCCAGAGTTTTGAAAATCTTGACTTAAAATAATAAGACAAAATGTTTAGAACTTTCGTTGTTGACCGCTGATTTTGGTGAAGTTTTTCTAATTAAAGACCTGTGAATTGGTTGTTTTTAGAGGTCCAAGTGCAAAATTCCTTCTCTTTTTATGAAATAAATAAATAGAACAATAATAGAATACAAAGAATTACAGGGAACATAAGGAACTAAAAATGAAAGCTTGATTTATTTGTTAATTCCATTATTTTTAAAATATGGCTTTTTGATGAACCGTTTTTGATTAAGTCACGCCAACAACCTAATAAAATAGATTGACCAAGAACTTCATGCAATAGCTCTTAGAAATCTTTTGTATTCTATTCATTTTGTATTCTTTCATCTTGCCGTCTTTCCGCCATCCATGTAAGTCATATTAAAAAGAAATTAGACTTTTTACGAGCACCTTTAAATGGTGTAAAATCAATTACATCAAATTTCTACTGGCCATGAATACAATTACATTTTTCGGCTTAGGCGAGACCAATTTAATTAGTTGTTTTACGGGCCCCGACCGACCCATATTTTTGGAAAAGTGAAATAAAAATTTAACGGAAAGTGAAAGTCACTAAAAATTTTGATTTCAGGGTTTTCTTTATTTCATGAAAAGAAATAAGAAACTATAATTTAATTTTTTTGACACATTTTCATGACAAACTTTCATTCAATTCTAGCTTTATTTAAACAAATTTGCCTCAAAGAACAAATTTAGTGTAATACAAATTCTTAAAAATTTCTCTTAAATTTTTATTTTTTTGCCGACCGACCGACCTACTTTTTGAAACTGCTTCGCCCGTAAAACAACAAATCAACTTGGACTCGCCTAAGGTCCAATAATAAAGTAACCGGCCGGGTTTTTTTCTACACATTTTTTACAACGTTCAAATGACGTTCTAACGTTAGATCAACGGCGTTTCGACGTAACAAACAACGTTCCGTACCTAGTGGGTCGTTTCATGAATTTTGTGGAGCGGGCAATGGCATGACATTCAACTATTGAAATGGTCTCCCTTGCAACGTGATACACACGCAAACAAAAATAAGTACTTACGTTCAATGACATGGCATTCAACTATTGAAATGGTCTCCCTTGCAACGTGATACACACGCAAACAAAAATAAGTACTTACGTTCAAGGACATGCTCATGCTTTCTTTAAACGAAGGTTGAATGATCTTCTTAATTTGGAATAATTTCTTTTGCTGAAAATAACAAATTCTACATTTTCAACAACCTCGTCAACAGGGTGTCTCTACGCTGTTCCGCGTTTTTTTGTCTGACGAGACGAGACGAGAATATTAATTAATCAATATGCTTATAAAAAACTCGGTGATTTTATGCTTATAAAAAACGTGCAAAAAGAATCGCACTACACTCTTTTTTTTATAAGCATAAAACTCGGGCCGAGTTTCAATATGCTTAGCAAAATTTCGTTTTCAGCCTCAAATTATGGCATATGCTTATCAGAGTAAAATTGAAAGGTCCGTTGATTTTTACTCCCATCCCATTTCCGTTGTTATTTTGTTAAAAATCTACCCTTTTTCCTTTTCTGAAAGTAAAAAAAAAACATAACGATGGAGAAAAAAAATAACGATGAGCTTTCTCAGCCTGGAGATATGCTTAGCATTATGCTTATAAAAAAGAGAGTGTACCGATGTTGCATTTTCAGATGCCTTCGTCACCTTACGAACAACTCATTACAAAATTCCCCCTCCCTCTCCCTCTCCCTCTCAAATTTTATGAACTTCAACCACCATAAAACAACTTTTTTCTAAGCATAATATTATCACCAAAGCCAGAGTTGCTCATTTTCAGAATAATCTTACTTTGCTGAACCGTAGGCCAATTGTTTTCCTGGCAGCTTAACAACAAACTCAAGACAGACATCTAGATACACACCTTGTAACGCAACTATTTTTAAAACCAAACAGCAGAGAAATTACACGGCTTAGCCCTCGTACAACACACGTAGGAAACGATTATTCCCAAATGGTACCTATAAGCTTTTCAAAACACACCAGTTTATACACCTTATTGGAGACTGCTTTTGCAGTATTTCTTGAAAATTCAGAGTTTCTGAAAAAATTGTGTTTTTTGCAGAAATATATTTTGTTCGCATCACCCACAAATATTTTCGTCACTTTTGTCCGAAAAAAAACGCAAAATTTAGCCTAAAAAAATGTCTTTCTGGTCTTTTTTTCGTCGGACTAAATTTTCGTCACCTCCAAAAGATTTCGTCACTTTTTGTCCGACATTTTTTGCCCGATAAGGTATTCCTTTAGTATTTCGCAGTTCTCAAAATCCGCTAAAAATTCTTCCCTTTAAATGAGCAACAAACC
>JAUJPO010067491.1:0-12192 GCA_032270745.1 Tiaropsis multicirrata
ATTTAACGAAAAGTCACGCTTGAGGCGTGTACCCCCTCCTGGAAAGCGAAAGTACACTGACCGACTTGCCCCCCCCTCCCCCGTTCGTTTTCGTTCGCTTTTTTGCTAACCCCCTCCCCCCCCCTCGACGACGAACGTACTTTTTGAATGCCCCCTAAGATGGTGGTTTATAGGGAATCTTTTGGGTATGAACAAGCGTTAAAGTAATCTTCATTTAACAATGGTTAGAATTGAGAAAAATCCTTATTCCCTACACATTATTTCATAAGAAAGTATAATAAGAACATAAGGCTTCAAGATAAAAAATTAAGAACATTTTGAGTATATTCGGAGGCTTTGGAGAATCTAGAGTATAGAAATAAGAACACTTTTTCATTTTTGTACACATGAATTTAGAGACTTAAATTAAGAACAGAACTAAAAAAGCTAAGATCATTAGAAGGCTTTTTCGAGTTTTAATGTTCTTATAAAAAACATAAAAGCTCCCAAATAAGTAGCATATATCATGCATTACACTCAGGTACATACCATGGTACATAGTAGTAACACTCGAAATGTGGCACCACACACCACAATGCCTGGCATATCTCTCTTTTATCAGAGTTTTATGGTACTTTTTATTTCCTTCCCGTGTTATGGGTTGACTCGTGTCACAGTGCATTCACTTGCTAAGTGAACCGTAGTACCACAGCACTTCATCTTAAAGCCATAATGTATTTTCCTATTATTTGGTGATCCCCAAAGATTCACTAGTGTGGCCCAAATATGAAATAAAGATGGTACTAATTCAATAAAGTCTGAAAAATCATTAAGAAATCAATTATCTCATGACTTGGTTGTGAATAATTATTTTTCATGGTTGGATAGTTTAAAGTTTTTTTGGTATATAATTTTCTAAAGTAGTTTTATTTAAAAGGTGTGCCAAAGCTACTTGCAAGTTGTTAAAATTACTTTTTGATGAATATCGAGATTGCTCACGGGAATATTTATAAATCTATAAATAGATTACTAGCATTTCAGTTAGGGTTAGGGCTGCGAGTCGAAGGGAATACGAGGGTAAGCGATTGCTAGCAATCGCGCCCCCGCCCTCCACTGATTCACTCGTATTTACTTTCTACCCCTTATATATGTACTCTTGAGTGTTTTATTTGCCGAAGTACAAGTAACTCTTGAATTCGGTATTTTCCAGTGGCCCGGTGGCCTAACAGATAGGGCGTCGGGTTCAGAATCACAGATATGATGAATTTAGTGGTTCGAATCCCCTCTGGGGCTTTTGTTAGACTTGGAAAATATTCTATGTCTCGTTATTTATCACATAGTTTAAAATTGTTATTCCGCCATTATGATAAACACATTAAAATATACCTTTTTTCAATTTTAATGTTTTAGTTTTAGTAAACAAAACCAAAAAAAACATAAAGATAATGGACGACGTGAAGGAGGATGATCCTCTTCTAGATACAGATGAAGAAGACGAGGATTTTATTCCTGATGACGATGATGACGACGAAGACGATGAAGACTTTGTTCCTGATGGTATGTTGATGTTGATACTTTGCTTTGAGACTGTTGGGGAAACTTTTTTTATAGGCAAAAGTTTATTATTTCCAACCTCAAAAATAATTAGTCTCCTTTTTAGGGCATTCTGATTCAGATCCAGATTACGGGTCAAAAAAGCGAAAAAGGACATCATCTGCATCATCTTCTCCCAAAAAACGAACACGAAGCAGTTCTTCTTCTGTGAAAAAATCCCCTGGAAGAAAGAGAAAGAGCACTTCAAAGTCTCCTGCCAAAAAAACTCCTGCCAAAAAATCTGCCAAGAAGAAGAAAACCACCAGAAGCTCATCAAAAGCTGCCCCTCTATCGCCCTCTATAAGAAGGTGAGAAACACTGGTTTCCTTTATGTTATAGGAGTGATTTATGTTCAACTTCTTCTAATAATGCCTGCACTATATATACTATGATGTTTTAAAAAACTTAAAATATTAACAATATTAACAATATTAACATGATACTCAATTTTGGCAAATTCATAAGTTTCACCTTGAGTTTGATTTCTTCGATAGGAGTTCTCGCAGTACGCGCGCACGAGCAGTTTCGTACGCTGATGCGGACGTTTCAGAAGAAGAATACTTGCAAGATTTAGAGCCCTCGAGTGGTTCTGAAGATGAGTTGAAACAAATCAAGAAAGAGAAGAGAAAATCTGTCAGGAAGAAACACGTGGATGATTTATGGTCATCTTTTAAAGCTGACACTGCTGCTGGTTCAAAAAATAAAGAACAAGAAGAAGAAAAGAAAGAAAAGGAGAAAGAAGAGGAGAAAAATAATATTGATGAAGAAAATGAAACAAAAAAGATGGTTGAAGAATGTAAAAATTCAGAGGAACCATCATCGAAGGAGAAATCGCCAAAAGATACCGATAACTCAAAAGATAAAGAAAAAGATTGCAGTCAAGAGACAACAAAGAGTAACGAGGAAAGCACTTCCTATGCAAAAGTTGAAATTGCCGAATCAAAAGATGAAGAAGCGAAAAAGGAGAAAGAGGAATGCTCGAAAGAGGAATGCTCGAAAGAGGAATGCTCGAAAGAGGAGGGAAAAGTTTACAAAAAGACTGAAAGTTGTAGTCAATCCGATGAAACAGTGAAAAGTAAAAAAATAGAAAAAATAGAAACAGACACCAAAGCAGACACAACACCAACAATAACAGAAACAACAGCAGCAAAACCTACTACTGAGTTAACTTCTTCTACAGAATCAACAACACACAAACCTACAACGTCGTCAACGGCTACCACTACCAACAACAATGAAGCTGTAAGTTGAAATAGTGGGACCCCCATTCCCCCCACAAAAGTTCATTTTATACTGACTTTAACGTCCAATTTTTCATAAAGGGGGTTGAGTCGTTTTGAGATTTAGGGGTGGGTTAGGCGCTAAAGAGAGGTAAATATTCTGTATTACCCAGAACTTTAAATCTGCATCCCTTATTACATGTTTGGTCAGATTTATGACAAGCAAAGGTTGGCCAAACGTTATGGGTGTTGTTTCTATATGGGGAATATCCCTTCGTGATCACTATGGAGCTGTTATACCTCTAATAAGAAAAGTAGTGATTATTTATCGTCAATATGATTCTCAACAAATTACAATTTTTTTAGAAAGCAGTACCTTCGAAACCAGCAGCCACCTCGAGCAGTCTCCCAAAGGGTCTTGGGTAAAGAGATATATAGTTATTGTTGCTGCTGTATTACTTTTACATTTTATTACACGCTGTTTAAAAGAATTGTGTTTTTTCGTTGAGGTTGAGCATTATTCATATTTTTGTGTTGCAACTGAATGTGCATTTTATTTCCGTCAACTCAGGCCAAAAGTCAAGATTTCAAGTTGAAAATAGCCCTCCTGTATAGCCCATTTTTTCTTTGTTCTAAATAATAGACCTATTGTTTCAAATCCAAAATCTCACCCTTATTATTCTTCTAGAAACTATTCGTACGAAAGAAAAAGCGTGTATAGGAGAGGGAGGTTCTTGTTGCATTTTTCTTATACTTGAAAAATATATTTTGTTTTCATTTCAGTGCATTTCAAAAGGGTGGCGGATTATCCTCTCTGGTTGGAAATATGAAAGATAAGAAAAAGACTAGTATCCTGGTTAGTTGCTCATCCCATCACCTTCTTTGATCTCTAAGCTGTCCCCCTAAAACTTCAGATACTCGTTTGGATCGATTGATGTTTTCAAGTCTTTCTTTTTTACCACTCTGTTTTGTGATGTAATACCATCTTACTTTCATTATTTGTGTGTTTTTTTCAAATTCAAATTGAATATTTACTTTTATTTACAATGACAAAATACTTTATTGCATTAAAATTTTGCGACATGAAAATTTCGCCGTTTCCTGGTCGAGTTCTAAAAACCGCGAAATTTCCATGGCATTAAATATATTTCTAACTTGTTTTTCACCACACAGGATCAATCAAAGAATGATTGGAACAGTTTTAAAAACGATGAAGGATTAGAAGATGAATTACGAGCTAATCGAAGCGCTGGGTATTTCTTTCTGTTCATTGCTATTTTACAACTTGGATTAAACAGTTTGCCGTACAGACACGAGAGATACAAAATTATGGAATTATATACTGTTAAACTCATGTAATTACAATTCTCAGGGGACCAGAAAATTTTATTCGAATTACATGAGTTTTCGAATTATACGAGTTTAATTAAGTCGAACGGAACCGAAGATTTTGTTCGAATTGTATGAGTTTTCGAATTATAGGAGTTCGAATTACATGAATTAAACTGTAAATTCAGCATAATCTTTTCAGTAAAAGAAAACCAGTTAATAAACATTCTATTATCTCCCTGTAAACCATACATTTCCATAGATTGGAACCCTTCTAGTATTTCTCGCAGTTCCTCCTGAATAAATGTGATGAACTTTAGAGCCTCTTGATTCTAATTTGTTCGTGTTGTATTGTTTAACAAAAGATTAACTTATGAATGACAGAACGGCTTTATTGTTTTCAATGGGGCAAGACTCTTCATTTTTTTTTCTTTTTTTTTTCAAGATTTTACTTCTTTCTGTTTCAGGTATTTAGATAAACAAGAATTTCTTCAACGAGTAGACTACAATCAGTGGGAAAATGAACGTGAAATGAGACTTTATACTAATCGAAAATAAACTCTACGTGTAGATGTAGCTTTATGAAAGGTGGCGGTGTTCGGCCGATTTGTGGCCAGCGTCTTATGGAATAGATACATGTTTTTCTTTTTACAAATGCTTATTTCCTCTACCCCTTCAAAATGTAGGGAATTTAACGAAATTATTTTTAACTTTTTTTAACTTTTTTTTTTTTTGAGGTTTATGATAAATGTTTTGTATATATTATTACTAAAGTAGTTTTTTTTCTTTTTAGTCCCCAAAATATAACACGAATGTATATATAGAGAAATTCTTTTTGTTTCTGACTCTTATTTCGAGACGTTTATCCACCTGTAGAGCTTCGGGCCTTTATCTCATCATACGATTGAAAAACATTTTTTTAGCCTATCAATTTATACACTTCTATTTCATTTTGGAATTTACGTTCCCTTTGATCTCTGTTTCGTCAATAAACCACCAGTGAGACTTTGTGATTTAGCTTTCTACTGTAACGTTAGTCGACCATCATTTTCTTGTAAAACTTCTTTTTAACAGATCATTTTCATCTTCCTTTTATCTTATAGTTTGTGATGATGGTTTGATTGGTGAAAATAGAGAAGACTGGGTACGAAGTTGAACTGACGCAGTTGTGGTTAAATATTTTTGTTTTTCTCCTCAAAAACATGAAGCGTGATTTTTCTTCATTTTTTCTCATTTTTTTTTCTTCTTTTAAAATTAAATCTTCATGATCTAAAATATTACAAAAAATTCGTTTTGAAAATTCGTCAAGTATTTATCAAAGAGCCATCTTGCGGTTTCCATTTTTTCGACCCTTCTTCAATGGCTTAGGGCTCGAAGGCTTTTTAATGTGAAGGGCACATAATGAAAGAAAAGCACCTGCTCATTTCTACATCACTTCTTTTTGCATCAACTAGCCCATTTTTTTCATATGAAAGGTCAACTGGGCTGGACGACAACAAACTTAGAGTATCAATCATTTGTTGCATATTCATCATCTTTTGCCAAGTGAAGAAACACAAAATCTTATTTTGAGGTAAATTTCAGCTTTTTGATATCCGATTAGTTAGACTGGCAGAGCTACTTTATATTTTTATTCAGGTTCCATTTGGGGAAATAATGCGAATAGTTTAAAAAGTGCATTAGCGCTTAACCCAAGCAAAAAGAGAAACATAAAGCAGCTTAAAACTGAAAGATGGCGAAAGATAATTTAAATCCTGTCTCCTTTGTGTAGTTTTACTTTTTTTGTTACTCGGGAGTATTAAAGAAGTCTACTTAGGAGATTGTCAACCTGCCAAGTTTTCCCTAATAAAGTCTCTTAAACGACTTTGGAGAATGAAGCATCGAGACAAAAATTTATCTTCTTTATTCAAGCGATCTTTAGAGACTTTAGTCCTGAAGAATGACATGGTCTCAAATTTAAAGATGAATTGTATGTTTCGTGGGGTGGGAGATCTTCCCTACTTATAGGGAAGTCTATCTGACAGGTGATTCGGTTAGAGCACTTTAATGGAATCAAGAAGTATATGAATTGAGCTAGGGTTGTTAATTTAGTAGCTTGCATTACGGCGTATTAGTGTATTAGTGTTGATTCTCTATCAGTTGAGAAGCTTACAACTAGTTGTAATTGTAAATACCCTCGACGATATGTAGAAACCAGGATGACACAAAAGAAATAAAAAGTACATAAGCGATACTGTCCTGGTTTCTACGCTGGAGCGATTTTTACTGACATCTTTTTGCAACAGACTTTAAATCCATGTCTTTTATTTTCACCAGCAAAACATCGTCGCCATGGTGTCAACGACAACTGTGGAAAAGATCCCTCTTACCAACGGTACAAACGACTGTAACCATAGCAACAATAACGTCGTTGGAAAAAGTGAACGCGAAACATGGGGACGAAAGTTGGAATTCATTTTAACGTGTGTTGGATATTGTGTTGGACTGGGGAATGTTTGGAGGTACATCTTATCATGTATACGCTTTTTAATAAGAATGGTGTTTTTCCATTGAAGCTTTGATCATTTTTCTATTATTCTAAACAATGGATCTTTTGTTCTAAATCCAAAATTTCACCCTGATATTCTTATATAAACTATTCTTGTAAAAGAAAAAGCGTGTAGTGATTGATAGCTTCTTCATTAGGCTTCCCATTTAAACATCAAACATCCAACCCCTTTTCTAGGAAGGAACCTCTTTCGCAGTAGTATCCTCGTTTCGAAAACTCTCTATGAAAACTTGGGGCGTAGTAGTGTAGTGGTTATCGTTCTCGCCTTCCGTGTAGGAGGTTCGAGTTCGATTCCCACTCGGTGCTGCGATTCACTTGGTAAGTGAATATACCTTCACCCGTGTCAACCCATACCATGCGAGGGGAGTTGGGTAGTTAAGTTAAGGTGCCTGACGAAAACGTAAGATTGAGCTATAGTCAACAATAATAGCGACGAGCTAAGGGTTGCCTGCTCCTTTGATAAGTACATACCTACCTCAATTGTTATGGCATATCGTCATACTACATAATTTTTCTAATTTTATAGGTTTCCATATTTAGTGTTCAGTAATGGAGGAGGTGCGTTTATCGTTCCGTATTTTATCATGTTATTCGTCTGCGGTATGCCCTTGTTTTTAATGGAACTTGCTCTGGGACAATACTTTCGCCTTGGACCCGTCACCACGTGGACTCTTGCTTGCCCTCTCGGAAAAGGTAACAAAGGCAAAAAGATTCATACGAAGACTGTTTTGGTGTATCGAGTTTGTCGACCCAGTCATAGACTTATTATTTGAAGTTTAGCGTGGCTTGGACACGAGAATTAACTTTTGGATACGTGTCGAGAGATTCTTCTCCCAATGAATAACGTCTCTTGATTTCTTACTAAACTGGTAGTTGAAGCTAGACAGAACTTGTCTCTTGTTTTCCCGGTGATATTTCATAAATCTGATTCTTATCAGAGGCGGTACTCAAAAATCTTGACGGTGAGTGTTGACTTTCATATAAGGAATATGAGCAAAAGCAACACTCTCCGTCACTGCTTATTACTCGTTTCAACTTTCTTCGTCCACCAGGTATTGGTTACGCAATGATTGCCGTCTCATTCTTATGTACCATCTATTACAACGTCATTATAGCTTGGGTGCTCTACTTTCTTTACTCTTCTATGAAACCACAAGTTCCATGGAAAAGCTGTTTCAACGCTTGGAACACACCAACTTGTAGAGAGGAAGGTGCTCAAAAGCAAGGTAAGAAGAATAAATTTATCAGTTTCAGTTTTTATTTAGATCCCCTTTTTCTATCTTGGTTAATTAATATTACTATTAATGGATAATTCTGAAACCTCCTGCTCATGTTATGATAAACGTATGTGGATAACCGATCGCTTGATCCCTTAATTTCTTATTTGACTGGTAGTTGTTGTCAGACAGAGTACTCTCTCGTCGGGCCAAAAATATATTTTTGTCTCAAAAGGTTACTTTTTTGTTAGCTTAATCAAGCAAGTGGTATTTTAGAGGAATTCTTTGATTTTAGGAATGGTTCAATTGCCCTTGTAATGCCCTCTTTCACTAAACGCCTTGTTTCCCTAAACGCCCTCTTTTATTTAACGCCCTGTTTCTATCTTTCATAGAGGTTCAATGGGCATGTCCTTCAATAAACGGAACGTGCTTGAACTACACCCAGGACGCACTTCCCAAGAATTCATCGTTATGTACAAAACTGCCGGTTTCCGAACCCACTTCACCCAGCATTGAATTTTGGGAACGTCGCGTTCTGCAAATTACAAGTGGACTGGATGAGAGTGGTGACGTTCAATATGAGTTATTGATTTGTTTGGTGGTTGCTTGGATACTGGTTTTTGTTTGTTTATTCAAAGGAATCAAAACTTCGGGAAAGGTATTATTTCATTTTCGTTTTGTATTTATGTTCTCTTACGCTAGGCCTTTAACAAATGCTGTGCGCCTCCATTCACCAAACCGAACATATAGTTGAAACGTCCAATAAATGTTATGCTGCCATCTGTGGTGTACATGGGTCTTTTGTTTACAATCTTTTCTTAGACGAATTATGTACACACAAGTCACAGATGCGTTCAACGCCTAAATAGCTCCTTGCGTAACCTCGCTTTTAAAGAGGTTACGCCAAAACTTATTTAGGACCTTAGATGGACGACGCGGACCTGCACATAACCTAGCCAAGCAAAATCTCTACGCGTATAGTTCAAAATGTTATGTACAGGTCCATGTCGGCGATCTAAGGTCGTAGATAGCTCCTTGCGTAACCTCGCTTGTATCATTACAGGTAGTGTACTTCACAGCGACATTCCCATACATCGTCATGTTTATCTTGTTGATCCGTGGAGCCGTTTTAGAAGGAGCATCGGAGGGTATCAAATACTACCTCATGCCCTCATTCGATAAACTCAAAGATGCAAAAGTCTGGGTGGCTGCTGCAACTCAAATCTTTTATTCCCTTGGTATCGGTTTTGGTTCGTTGATCGCTTTTGGTAGTTATAATAAAGTGAACAATAACATTATCAGGTACGTATATGAAGCTTGTATATCTTACCAGAGTAACTTTATTAGATCTTCTTATTCTACTATCTTACCTTATTTTATAATGTAGTAAGCATCGTAAAATTCGGAGCTCTTTACCAAATATTCGTATACTTGTATTAAAAGATTAAGTTTTTAATCTTAGAAATTGAAAAAGTGATAAATTCATCGTTCAAATCTCACCGCATGAAGTCAGTTTAAAATTCCCTTTAAATTCAAGTCAAAGTTTGACTTGGCATCTCCTACAAGATTCAGCAACACCAAATATCATAATGTTTTCTTCATTTTAGAGACGCTATTGCTCTATCTTTGACCAATTGTATGACCTCGGTTTTTGCTGGCTTTGTTGTGTTCAGTGTCCTTGGTCACATGGCCCATAAAAGCGGTCTCTCCATTCAAAAAGTCGCCACACAAGGTGAGTGAAACCATGCTTGGTCACGTGGCCGATAAAAGCGGTCTTTCTATTCAAAAAGTCGCCACACAAGGAAGGTGTGAGACGCCATGCAGTTTTATCTTTTTCGAGATGATTAATGAATTGAAGGGTTCTATGGGGCTTTTTTGTACAATCTTCATTAAAGATGGACTCAGTTTCATTGGTAAAAATAATCCGTACCCTCTAACCCTCTGAGGGTATTGAAGTTTTCCGTAGTAAAGTCTCTTAAACGAGTTTGGAGAACGAAGCATCGAGACAAAAAAATTTCTCTTTTATTCAAGCAATTTTTAGAGACTTTTGTACTAAAGAACAACACGGGCTCAATTTGGCAGATACATTATATGCCTGTCGAGGATGTCGATTTTTCTTAACCCTGGATATCCTTGGTCTTCAAATTGTTACCCGGCCCTGGGGTGTGATAGGATATTGAAATTTCGAACCCTCCTCCTTGGATATCCTTTCATCTTGCTCTTCAAGTTCTTATCACTCTATATAAGATACTGTATTGAAAATTTCAAACCGTCTTGGATATCCTATATCCTCAACAGTGGGTAACGGATTTTTTTCAAGAAAAGTTCGAAGAATCTTATTCAGTATTCTTACACTTCTTTCAGGACCTGGTTTGATTTTTGTCGTTTATCCTGAGGGTTTAGCTCAGATGCCAGTCTCCACTCTTTGGGGTGTGTTATTTTTCTTTATGATTCTCATGATTGGTTTGGACACCCAGTTCGCCATGCTGGAGGCTGTTATTGTCGGTTTGTCTGATGAATACCAAGTGCTGCGTCGCCATAAAACCACTTTCATTTTTGGCATTTGTCTGATGGCCTTGTTGTTTGGGATCACCATGGTAACACAGGTAGGGTTGCTTCTCCTAGCATTGTTTTCGTGAAATGGTGATATTTTCAGCTTCTTGCATAAAAATGAAAATCAATTCCATGGGCCAATTATGACAACATTAAGGGATTTCAGTCTATACGTTTTGAGGTTCTTTGCAATAAGTACAAATGGGCACATAGACTAGTAACTAGTCGTAGTATTTCGATGCAGCTTCGCTTGCAACACGCTCATTAGGTTCGCTGAATACAACGACTAGGTTCATCTGGCCTTTTCCAAACCTTTCATTCCCGTGGCGTTTTTTTATAAGAATAATTTGCCGCCCGCGCGCGTCACTTTATAAGCACATTTTCCGCGTTTTGTGTCTCAGGAAAACCAGACGCTTGCTAGTCTAATGGGCACAGAGCCTAAATTCGCCGATTTAAGCTGCAATTTTGTTTCCGTTAAAATAACAATTTGGTAAATATTTTTACGGTAAATAGTTGTGAATCTTTTATATGCCTTTTGTTTTGGTTTTAGGGTGGAATGTATGTGTTCAATATTTTCAACTGGCAATCAGGGGGTGTATCTCTTCTCTTCCTGGCATTCATCGAAGTTTGTGCTATTTCTTATGGTTATGGAGCTGACAGGTTCGAGAAAGATTTAGAATTGATCTTAGGACGAAAGCCTTGTTGCTGGTGGAAGATTTGTTGGAAGTATTTGTCTCCGTTCGTTATTTTGGCCACTTTGATTTCAAGTTTGATACAATGGAGGGGTATCAGTTATAATGGCACGAGGTAACCAATATTTTTAAAGCTGTTTTGAACATTTTCTCCATATTACAGATAGGTAGGGGTTTGACAGTTATACAGCCTTTTTTATAAGAATATACTACTCTACTTAAAGTATTAAGCACTATCAAGAAAGAAGGTTCTCTTCATATCGTTCAAGAATAGCGTTAGGTGAAAATCTTGTATAAGAATCTTTTTAGAATATTCCGCCAAGATTGAGTTTGAGACACATAGTACACAGTGACAATACAACCCAAATTTTAAAACCACCCACTACTATTAATGTTTGTGGGAAGAAAAAACAGATAGCGTAAAGCAAATTTTATGGCACAATTTTACTCTAAAAAATAAGAATACATTAAGAATATTTCACAGCCTTATATTTTGCCAAATCATAAGAATACTTCATCCTAAACGCAAAAACACTATTCTTACAAAAACACTATTCTTATAAAAACACTATTCTTATAAAAAAGCGTGTAATCCGCCTAGTCAAATTTTAGTTTTCTGATTATCAGCCCGTTTCGTTGCATTAGTTCATAATCTTTTACCAGTTTAAGTCACTTGCTAATTCAAAGACCGTTCTCTATTGTAACTGCTTTTGCAATAAAAATCCAATAAACTCATCAGTTATACTATAAAAGTAGATAAAACACGAATCCCTACAAAAGTGGCTAGTCCTCATGGCGTTCAATATCTGTATCGATATCAACTAGCCGTATTAATACCATATTTAATAACAGCCTAATAAAGTCCAGGGCATATTGTTTATCTCTCAGTTTTTCCGGTTCAAAATTTTTAAATTAGCGAGGTCGCGCAAGAGACTTAGCTATTTAGGACGTTAGACGCGTCTGTGGCGGCCTGTACATAATTTGTACCGGGTGTCCCAGAAAAAAGTATCGGTGTTTGGCGGCCTCCTGGAGCCGAAAAAAATGTTTTTTGATTAATATTT
>JAUJPO010067502.1:0-12189 GCA_032270745.1 Tiaropsis multicirrata
TTCAGACAAATTCGACAAGTTTTGAGCCCTCCAGGCTGCCCCAAAGTTTTTGGGACATACACACAGACAGACAGACACACAGACACACACACAGACAGACATTGTCAGATTGTAGCTCAACTGAAGTTGAGAATAAAGATAAACGAGTCTAGTCTACCTACCATGTGTTTGGAGATTATTTTTCACTTTTTCAACTTCCTGATTATCCGTTTTCTTGAATCTATCGGGGAGAATGGTAACTAGTTGACGACGGCCGTTGCTAAGTGGTTCCATCGTTTGAAGAACGAAATTTAATGCTGATGTCAGGTTTCTGTAACCCTTTAGCGTTCTAGTGAGAAAACAAAGAAAATATTTTAAAATTACGTCATAACCCAGCAGACAGTTTTGACGTCCAAACAACGGTGTTTCAACGTTTGAAAGATATTTGAACGATATTTGGATTTCCCTTCGGACGACTCTTCATTTCGATAAACTAGTCCCTAGTCCTGTTTTCCACTCTGGGAACGAGATTGTTGTGGAAGGATACACATATATAAGCAATTTCGTATTTTAATAATTTCTGGTTAATGGTTAGTCATTTTATTCAACATACGTCAAAGAAAAAGTTGAAAAAGTTTCGAAAATTATGAAAGATATCTACCTGTTGACAGAAAATTCACTTCTGTTGGTTAACGGTACATAATAATACGACGGCCCTCCAAATGTCAAGAAAGCGGCCCTTTTGTAACCATAGTAATCGATGGATTGTCCAAACAAATCAAGGGCGTAGTTGAACAGATCGGAGAAATGAAGTTTGGAATACAAAGAGTGCGAAACGCCGAGAAGAATTAACAGGTCCTTTGGCTTGTTTACTGAAAAAAACAAAAAAATACATAGAAATTATACCTTATCGGACAAAATTATTAGTCCCTTTTGTCCTATTAGACAGTTGAAAATAGCCTAAAATCAAGTTTTCAATTGGACAAAATTTTAGTCACTTTCAAAAATATTTATGTAGTCATAAAAAAATTTGTCATTCAAAAGCTACGACCCCATTGATGAGATGAAGAGTTAAAAACGATTAGATTTCACACTGAAAATTGAGCAAACTTCTTCTTGATTCGAAAAAAGGTGCGAAAAAGAATATTCGAGCGGTGGCCGAAGTGGTAGAGAGCTGGTGTTTCCAAATCAGAAGGTTGTTGGTTCGAGCTCCACCCAAATTGACCACCGTTGCGAAGTCGCCTCTCGCGTCGCTAATTTTCGTTCGCAAGATACAAAAAAGCTAAATTCACTTACATTTCAAGCTGTTTGGTCGCCTTTTAGGAACAATTTTCGGTTTAAAAAATGTCGGTAAAATATTTTCATGAGTTTTCACAAAACCAGCCTCGTTGTTACGATTCTTTGTTGAAAAATCTTCCTTAGTCAAACCATGAGTGAATGGTATTGGATTTTGATTGGGTGGTAGCGGAATATTTTGCGATAATGGTTGCGATTGCTGTTGTTTTATTGGCTGTTGAGTTTGTTGTCCTGGTAACGCGCTAACAGAGGAATCTTGACTTGGCAGAGCACTAACTGAAGTGCCCTGGCTTGATAGCGCTAAATGAGCCGAATTATCCTGGCCTGGTAACGTACCAACATTGTCACTGTGACCTGAAAGCGGACTTACAGGAGTTGCTTGGCCTTGCAACACGTTATTATTAGCAGAAAGATCGTTGCTAGGTAACGCAGCAGCGGAAGCGTCCTGGTTTGATGCCCCGTAGATAGATGGCTGTTGTCCTAGCAACGCGTTATTAACAACACTTTGACGTGTTTTATTAACGTTTTTATTGATATGATGCAATAGCAGTGACGTCATTGCTGTAAAATATTTCATCTGACTTAAAGTCGCACTCTGAAGTTTCTTCACTAAATTTTTGTTCAACAGATTGTTGGGTTTCATCTTAGGGATTTGTGGAGCGTTATTGTTGTTTGAAAGTGATTGTTGTTGTTGATTGTATGACATTTCTGAAGTTTGTTGTTGTTGGGGTTGTTGTTGTTGTTGGTTTGCATTTTGTTGTGTTTGTTGTTGATTATCAAGACTGGTTGTTGATGTTGTTGTTGTTTGAGAGTTTGTACTGCTCTCTGACAATGACTGACTGCTGCCACGATTTTCATCGCCAAATCTTGATGCTTTGGCTTTCACTTTCGTTTTCAAAGGTTCTTTTACTTGCTTTTGCAATTTTGGTACTTGTTTTGTTTGGTTTGGTTTTCCCGATTTTCCTGTTTTGTTTAATTTGTTGTTCGGTTTGCTTGAATCTGAAGGTTTAAGTGAGCTCTGAGCCTTATTCGATGACTTTTGGACTTTGATTGAACTTTGGACTTTTGAAGCTTCAACCTTCTTCCCTTCCTTCCCAAGAGCTGACTCCAAATTCACTTTCTCTTTGGGTTTCTTTTTCTGTTCTTTCGGTTTCTTGATTTCCGGTTTCTTGATCTCCGGTTTTTTTATTTCCGGCTTATTTTCAGAGTCTGGTTTTTTGGACTTCATTTTCTTGATTTTTGGTTTTTTAATTTCCGGTTTATTTTCAGCAGAATCCGGTTTTTTCAAATCGGGTTTTTTTGAGTCCATTTTCTTGATTTCGGGTTTTGTCTTGGGCTTTGACTTTGGTCTAGTTTTGGATTCTTTGAGTTCTTTATTCTTATTGGAAGGCGGTAACCCCTGCGGTTCGTCTTGAGATTTCGTTTTTTTCGGTGATATTTGAATAACGTTCGGACTCGTCGGATTAATTGTCGGACCATTTTTGGATTTCCCGTTTTTCTGCATTTTCTTCATCTCTTTTAAATGATGAGTTATTTCATCTTGTCCTTTAAAACGAGCAGACTCGCGACTGTCCGGTTGCAAAATTTCCTGCAAATGCTTCAAAGTATCATTCTTTTTATTGACTTGCGCTCCCAACTTCAAGCTCTCAGACACGTGATTTCCTAAATAATTCTCATTGGCTGCTTTCGAGCGTCCTAGCTCCTGATTGGTTAAATGTTTGCTCACAGTTGCTTCATGATTGGCCATTTTCACAACATGGTTTAATATTCTGGTATCTTCAGTATGATGTCTGATCAGATCCATCGGAGTCTTTCCATTGGTTGCTGATGACGTTATCTTGTGTTTACAATCTGTGCCCTCACATCGTCTTGTCGTGGTCAGACGATCAATCAAATGAGGTATACTTTCACCAGTTGGCGAAGTAGGGTAGTGGTGAGGTAAATGGTCCTCACCACCATATGGTCTTGCAATTGGACCATAGGGATTTGAAACATGATTCTGGGAACCAACCAAACCTCCAGGGGAATCCGTCAAACCACCAGGGGAGTCCACTAAACCACCGTAAGGTCTTTCAACTGAATTAGGATATGGCTGGTATTGAGAACTAGTTAATACTTCGTGAGGTCGTTCAAATCCATTATTGTTTACATGGTCGCCATAGTGATCGCCTGGAGTCACGTGGGGTAGCTCTACGTCGTCATAGTAATCAGTATGGTCGATTTCCATTGGCGCAGAAAGGTGGGTATCTAAATAAAAAATAATTGAAATTTGAATGGCGTATTACAAGCACAGATAGATGCACAACTCTTGGCTCAAAAAGAGAGCGGCAATTTTCTGTTACATATGACGACACGATATCATTATTCCAAAAATATGACATTCCCAGTAGGTACCGAACATTATTTTAACGTCCAAACAACGTTGCTGGGTTGTATGCAAAACAATCAAAAGACTGGAATAACCCCTTACGGACTCCTCTCATTACATTTCCTAGATATTCGTTTCATATTCGTTTCAATTTTTAAAGATCAAGATCAAAAGTTGCCATACTTTCATGGTAGTCATCAAGGTTGTCTACGGGTGGATATTGCGGTCCGTTGTACGTTCCATGTCCTCCTACACCTGGTGTGTGTAGTCCTCCGTCGTGGTGCTTCAACGCTCCATCGTCATGATGCAAATGTGTATCATAGTAAGGTTTCAAATCAAATGGAGCGTCACCGTGGTGGAGTGCAGGTAAAAATGGCGGAGATTGGAATTGACGTTTTGTACACCCTTCTCCTCCGTTGATACATTTCTTGTTTTGTTTGCTCTCCTCCTTTAAGGTGGTGGATTTGTGACGTTTGCTGTGCTTTCCTACATTAGAAAACGAAAATTCAGATAAAGAAATTAGAGATAAAGACATGAATATTCATATCTCCCTAAATTTTCGCTTTAATTTCGATCCAAATACCTAGAGACCATTCGGAACAAACAAATGAGTGGAAAAACGAACCTTTTGATTCGGACGTCAACACTTCATAAGTATTGGTTTGAGGTGAACTTGATTTAGCGTGAGACACAGTGTGACCATGGTTTGCCGTATGATGTGGATGCTTCAACAACTTCATCTCGTGGTGGCTTCCCAAACTAAAATCACGATCCTTGAATTCCCAATTCGTTTCCGACATTGCTTTATCAATATCATCTGCCAAATTATTATGGAAAATATGTTCTTTTTCTTTGTGGTTGTTCTCGTGGTTTTGATTCGCGTTGCCATGGTAATGGTCTCCAGCCTCGTTTTCGTTATGTCCGAGTTTGATGACGTGACCTGAGTGATCGACATATGAAGGTTCGTCATGTTCGTGTTTGCTAGTTTTGTCTTTTCGAATACTGATACCTAAAAACATACAAAACATATAAAAGTAAAGCAATCAGTTCCAAAGATACAGTATGGTAGACAGGGATTGCGCAAAGTTCGTGTTGGAGAGCATGTACGTTTTACGATGAATCAATTATTTATCTGCAATTTCTATTGGCTATGTATTGTAAAAAATTTCACTCCTGCTCAAATTTTGCGTCATACCTTGCAGACAGGTAACGACTCAAACGTATTTTTAAGCATTCAATCGCTTTCTATTGAAGAAATCTTTGCTAAGCGGAAATTACAAGTGTACCTGCATCATTCAGAACAGTAAAGACAAGATTTTTTACTTTTGCTTCTGACAGTTTTCTTGCCAAAGGGCGATCATCAGGCAAGTGTACATGCATCAAATTTAAATATTTTATACTAAATAACTGTACATAACTTTTTCTTCCTAAATTTTATCATCAAATTAAAATGAGAAGTTTGCCTTACCTTTAAGATTCGACGTCGCATCATCTTCTTGCAAATTGGAGAACTTTGTGATATCACCTTCATTCTCGGAATCAGAAATTTCTTCGGCATCCGTAACTTTCGACGCTCTGTTCAAGCCCTCTTTACGTACTTTCGAAGTAGACATCATTTGTTTTGGTTGGACTTCATTACCCAAATCGCCTATCGAATCTGCTGAGATAAGCGAGGCATTCTTTTGTTCCGGTTGCCCCGCTTCACTGCGCGCGCTTCCATCGTCACTTTCATCACTTTCGATATCGTGTTTAACACTCCCGTAGCTTAGTCCACCATCTTTGGTTTGGTCTTCAGTATCGCCATTATCTCGATTAAGTGATGATTTCAACTCAAAATATCGTAACTCGCTTGCCCCGATTTGTTCCGCTTTTGTTTGATTCATTCCCGCCCTTTTGGCGTTTTCGACACCATTATCTGAAAGGGCGGACTGGTCAGGCGCTATGCTTTCAAACTCATCTGAAGGCAGTAAATGCTCAGCAGAAAGTTTAGGCTGAGCTTCAATTTTCGTTTCGTCTTTGATTTTTGTTTGACCCACATTAGGGAACTCGTCGACGGTATCATCATTAAATTTCTCAAAAAACAAATTTGACGGCAGCGAAACATAATTGTCGGTCCCGTCAAAAGAGACTTTGGTAGTCTCGAAAAATTTCTCTGTTTCCGTTTTATCATGATGTGAAACAGAGCTTTTCTTGGTTGGCACTTCGGATACAAACGCCGCGTGTGTTTCTTCTAAATGAGCTTCACTCGCAGGAAAGTTGACAATTTCTTCTTGATCCCCAGACCCCGAAAAATCAACTTCAGTCCAATCCCCTGATTCTTCGGCTTCTGTTTGTGGGTCGAAATCAGGCTCGTTGTTTACTTGACTCCTCGAGCTACCATTTTTGTAAGTGGCGTCATTGCTACCGATATCAACAAACGAGGCTTCTACAAACGGCGTTTTGGTGTTTCTCAAAACCTCTCGTTGTCTGTCAATCAATGTTTTCTTAGTCGCACCTACATCTACCATCTTAGAAGAAGCAGCAATATCAGGCACCCGTGTTATTCGATCTCTTCCAACCGCAGCTGCATCCACCATTTTGGATTTCGGTAGCCGTGAAACTTTCCCTTTGACTTGAAGATTCTCATCGTGATTATGATGGTCAAATTCGTGATCGAAATCGTGTCCGTGAGCGTGGGGCCACACATCTATATCATCCCATTCATGCATGCGGATGTTCACGTGATCGTCCTGTCCGTTATATTGGAAAACAACCGGAAGTCTTTTTCTTCGTTTCTTATGTTGAGCGTTTATTCTCTCATTGTAGGCTTTGAGTTTGTGTAGCTCCATAATGGCTCGACGTTTTGCATCTCTTTCACGCTTTCGTTCCTCTTTTTTGTATTGTTTCAAAACATTCTGTATTATATCACGGTGTAGACCATGCGGTCCAAAAGGGTTTTCCCCTGGTTTGTTCGTATTGAGGAAATCTTTACGACCGTTAACTGTTTCTGTGCGTTTGGCTGTGTATATCATTAGAGGTTCCTTTTGTTTGGGTGTGACGTCATGATTTTTGCGTATGACGTCATCAGTGAGTTGAACGACGTGAAGCGGTAGAGGATGGATTTCTTGGCGTTTGCTGGCTACCACCAGTGGTTCTTTAATCAAATTCTCCAGAATCTTTTGGTTTGAAAGATCAGACTGGAAGGTCGATTCACTTTTCTCTGTCTCTTCGCCCTGAGCAGAAGAGAGAGTAGGTGTCTTTGCTATGGATGAGCTATCAGAGGCTGTGTAGACCTGACCCTCACCGATGTAAGGCATTGGTTTATTGTGAGGAGGTTTGGGCTCCACTTTGTGTGATTTTAGATAACTTTCCAGTTTGTTAGAATACGGAAAGACCGGTTTGTTCATGTTTGAATCGATCGGGTTTGAAGATGTTAAATTGTTACCAGCGGAGTAATCAGAACCATTTTTGTCTTTTTCCGGTTTTATAGTGACCTCTTCCATCGCTTTATCTTGCGGATAATCATCCTTGTCCGGGAGGTTTTTCACATTTCCACTGACCACGTCCGGTAGGTTTTTGACAGTTCCGCTGACCACATCAAGCATCGGAACAAAACTCTCGTTTTCCGCAATAATTTCATCACTTTGAGGTGTGAATTTACCAAAAGTGCTTTCTTCTGGTTCTTTTACCGGATCAATAACACGGGACTGTCCATTGAAATCTAAAACCGGCGCATCTTTAATGATTGTCTGACTTACATTGGTCTTTAATGCTGGATACACATCCTGTGATGCTTTATCTAGCGTTTCAAGCTGCTTTACAAGTGACTGGTTTCCATTTGCATTGTTTTGACCTGGTTTCTCAGTTCGTTTGTTGCCTGTCTTTTCAGAGGTTCCGTTCTGCGGAGACGTTCCATTCTGCGCAGGGATTCCAGTTTGCACGAACTTTCCACCAGTCTGTCCAGCGTTGGCTCCTGTACCAAGTTGGTTGAGGGAGGACGCAAGGTGGTTGAAATCGAAGAAATTATCGTTTCCGACTGCAGTATGGAGCTTTGTGATTGGTTGGTTTTTGAAAGGGTTTTCCTTTGAGGTGTGATGTTTGTAATGCGCAAACTGCTTGTTGTCGTAATCGTTTTTGAGTTTCCAAGGGAAAAAGTTGGAAGTAATTTCGCCTTCAGAGGAAATCCTTTCTTTAACAAGATTCGGGTCTTCCATTGCGTCCTGTAATTCTTGGAAGAGCTCTGCTCGATCTTTAAAGAAGTTTAACAGCTTATTTCCCGATTGATTGGGATCTGAAGAGCGACGGTCGCCACTAATATCAGCTTCTTGTTTCTTACTCGATTGAGTCTCAAACTCTGAGATATCCAAGTGGTTTTGGAAGGCATTTTCAGATTCTAAGAAGCCCTTTATGTAAGCATATTCGTTCTCTGTGAGCAACCCTCTCACTGCTTCCGGCGTCAAATGTTCCAAGTTTTCTCGCAGTTGAAACAACTTAGACTTGTAGTTTGGTACGTTAATCTCCTGCTTGTTGTTTGATTGTGTGGCTGTTTTGTTGGCGATTTGATTTCGAATTTGAAAGAGTTTTTCAACAGTACCTAAATGGGCTAAGCGTTCAAAATACTTCAAATTGGAAATTGTATCTCTAGCCATCCCCTTCAAATCTTTATTGTTCTCTAAGATAGACAACTGTTTTGTAAAATCGGAAAATGATTTCAAGAAATCGGAATTATGAAGAGAGACGGATTCATCGGAATCATGTTTCGGAATTATGTCTCTCTGTCTTTTTCTATTGGAATCATCTTCATCATCGGTGTCTCGATTATTTTTGTCTCCCTTGTCCGAATCTTCATCTTTGTCTTGATCATTGTCATTTACTCGATTAGTTTTTTCTCGTTTATCCGAATCTGACGTATTGTCTCGATCATCTTCGTCATTATCATCATCTTTGTCTGAATCATCTTTGCCTTGGCCTCGATTATCCTCGGAATCTTTGTCTTGATTATCTTCAGAGTCTTTACCTCGATCATCTCGATCACTCGAGCTTTTATCCTCACTGTCAGCATTATAGCGATGACGTAATTCTTTTTCTTGATCAGCCAAATCTTTAGCTTTATCTTCGTCTATATCTTCATTACCTGTCGCGTGCACTTCTTTATCCTTGCTTTCACTCGAATCGTTCGCACGGTCGTCATATTCTTGATGACCTGTTTCAACCTTCTCTCTTTCTCTTTCATCACGAGAATCGGTCTCGGGGCGTTCGCTTCCACGATTATCAGCAACTGATTTCATTGCCTTGCTGTCACGCGATTCGCTCTCAATGGGACCATTCTGTTCATGGCTGTCTGAGGCAGCAGCTTCTTTATTATCACGGGAAGCGATCTCAGGGCGGTCGTTTGGCTCCTCTCTTTCTCTGCTCTCAGGTTCTTGTGTGGTCGAAGATTTCTCCTCATCTTGATTATTTACTTCACGCGTCAGAGTTTCTTCGTTCGGACGCTCAACCTGTTCGTCTTTTCTCGATACCAATCGATTATCAAACTGTTGATGATCATCGGCTGAAATGCCGAGACTTTTCAATTGGTCGGAAACATCCGAAGCAATACTCTCTTTGTTATCAACTAGCTTGTTTTCCGGAACATAGGAAGAAGGATTCGAATCCGGCCCGTTATCGGGTGTTTCCGTAACACCAGGTGACCCTCCAGGAAAATTTAGTACGCTATCCGCTTCATTTGATTTCGTCATTTCTGCAGGGGGCGTGGAACCTTCCGGAGTATTTTCATCCGGTAGTGCAACATCTGCCTTTCCCATATTTTTCAAATTATTCCAAGAATTTTGCAAATTTCTTTGATCCGTCTTCATTTCACCAAAAACATTTTCATTGGCTGGGTTTTCTAAAACTTCTTGATTTCCAGATTTCGGGTTCATTATCGGGTTCCTAACATCCATTTTTCGTAAACCCGATAGTGAGTTTTTCAACTGGTTCAGTATGGACTCCCTCTGTAATTCATCCATATGTTGGTTTTGGTTGGACGCAGAATTCGTCTTCTGCCGATAGGCCATGTTCTGATTGCTGTTATCTCCACCAAAAGGCACATCATACACATTGCGTTCAGCTGTGTTCGGCAAGCTTGCAGGACTATTTTGCTGAGGTGTATTCACATTAAAAACTGAGGTTTTTCCTCCAACGTTAGAAGAAGTTAGAGGGATTCCGTTGACGGTAGGACCAGTATATTGTCCAATGCTCTGGACATCCTGGTTTATCTCGTTTGTTACTGGTGATGAAGGTTGTTGGAAATTTGGGCCAGTTTTTCTGGGATCAATCAGTTTGAAATTACCATTTTCATCGTATCCCCAGATTTCAGGCAAATCAGATTTAGACTGTGCTGCACCTTGATTGCTAGAGAGCGTGGAGCTCGGGCTATGTTGAGCTGCAGCCTGTGCGTTATTCATATTCAAGTTGACACCAAGATGTCCTAAACCTGCAAGAATTCCTTGTCGAATGACTTTCCGGTTTTCAACTGATACTTGAGAATCGTCTAGACCCTGTGAAGGAGAGTCAGAAATGAGTGATTTTCGGCTGCCGTGTTCATCAACATCATGATGGTGGTCATGGTAACGATGTTCTTCATCGTGGTGTTGTTCCATGTGTTCTCCACCATGTGGATCACGATGGTGGTTTTCTCCATGGTGTTCTCTATGGTGGCCGTGTGAATGTCCATGGCCTTGTTCTTCTTCTTCCTCCTCGTGATTTTCTGCATGTTCTCCTTCCCCTACATGCCAACCAAAATGCTTAAGCTCATCACCATGGTGAAGCATTTCTTCCCCATGCTCAGCTAGGGAATTTTCGTGACCCACTAATCCATCAGTGTGATCAGCCATTGAAGTGCCATGGTGAAACATGTGTTCTCCGTGGTTAAAATGTGAATCTCCATGGTCAAAATGATGATGCCCATGTGGAAAATGATGATCACCAGTGTGTTCGATTTCTTCCCCATGGGAATGCAAATCATCACCATGGTCTTCAATATGTCCATCCTCATGTTCCATTTCTTCCCCGTGATGCTCAAGTGACTCTCCATGGTGAAACAAATCACGCGCTTGTTCCAACACTTGTTCACCACTGTGAAATTCAGAAATCCCTTCCCAGCCTCCATGCTCGAGTCCATGATGTCTTTCTTCGATTCCCTCATGACCGTGGAAAGCAGGGACAGGTAGGTGACCACCAACAAAATGTAAACCACCATGTGATAAATAGTCTTCGTCTTGATGGTGTATCACTTCATGGGGACCGAACCCTTCATGGTGTGCTAAACCACCGTGGTTTCCTCCAAATCCACCATGGTGGAAACCAAGACCTCCCATTCCGTGACCGAACTCCCCATGGTGTCCTTGACCTCCGGTTCCAGAGTGATGTTCACCAGCTCCATACCCTCCGTGG
Source organism: Tiaropsis multicirrata (assembly GCA_032270745.1). NCBI lineage: Eukaryota > Metazoa > Cnidaria > Hydrozoa > Leptothecata > Tiaropsidae > Tiaropsis > Tiaropsis multicirrata. The sequence goes on from JAUJPO010067502.1 coordinate 11,057, forward strand.
TGTCCTCCATAGCTTCCTCCATGGCCACCCTCGTGTCCACCATATCCTGTTCCGTAGCCACCAAATCCACCATGGTGTCCACCAGAGAATCCTCCACCGTGTCCCCCATAACCAGAGTCACCAAATCCAAGTGCACCATGTGATCCTAAGAATCCCCCATGGTGAAAGCCACCATTATCATGACCGAAATCTCCATTGCTCATTTCCCCACCGTGGCCACCTCCAGTTCCACCACCACCAAATCCCATGTGATGTCCATATCCACCATGATGGTCGTGAAACGTATTGTGAACATCAGGATGCGCTAAAAGATGTGAACCAAATTCATGCTCATGATGTGCGAAACCATTATGTCCGTAATCTCCACCGCCGTAATGGCCAAAATCTGCAGATCCATGATCACCAAAAAAGTTCTCGTTATGGTATGCTCCAAATTCTCCATCGTGAATTCCTATTCCTCCATGTGAATTTCCGTTTCCGGCAAATCCAGCATGTGAATTTCCGAAATTACCATGGGGATTTCCCATTTCCCCATGATGGTCACTGGCGTGTGCAACGAAATTCTCATGTTCGTGGTGAACTTCCAGCGGTGGTCGTTTTGTCTCATGATGAAAGACTTCCGGTTTTTCTCCGGTCAATTCCCCAGCGGCATTTAAGGCTGCTTCTGCTACAGCGGTAGCTATTTCCTTTGGAGAGGCCCCTTTGCCAGCTTTATCCACGGCATCTTGGGCAGACTTCGTAATCTTGGCTGCAGGATTCGGTATTTCCGCAGCGACTGCCCGGGCATTAATGGTAGCGGAATTAACTACGGACGTAGCCTTGTTCGCTGCTTCGTTAATTGCGGAAATTCCGTCTGCCGACATTTTGGAGATTCCAGACGCAACTTCGTCGAAGATACCACGAGTTTGGGCCTTTCCGATGAGTTGGTTTCCACCGGATAAGATACCCGTTGCGATTCCGGCAGCCAGGGCGGAGGCCATATCAGATTGCGACGGTCCAACTTCCACTTTCTGTTCTTCACCTTGGCCTGAAAAGAATAAACAAATCAATATTGAAACTGTCGAACGTGCTAACCGCACTGGCTCAACTTCAGTATCTTTCAAATCATTTGTAGGCCCAATTGTAAATTTCAT
>JAUJPO010067513.1:0-12189 GCA_032270745.1 Tiaropsis multicirrata
GAAAATGAGCATTAACTGTCGTTGCAATCAAAGGCTACAGGTAAAAAATGACATTTCTTTTGTTTTTTTAATATGTTCTTTTGTTTGTAGTGGAGATTACGCGATTTTTAAAACCAAAAAAAAAGTGTATTTTCCTCCACTGAACATAAACAAACTTATATCATACAATCCAAGTTGATCAACAAAACCAATATAAAGCCTGAGAAAACACGTCATACATCTGTACATCCATTGTCAAGATTTAATCATAATTTAGAATGTAATATTCTTGTCAAAACAGTTATTGATCAAGCAACCATATATCATTGGAATTCCCATATAATTTTTCTTTTGTATCAAAATTGCACGAGTGTGCTGTTGTTTTGTGTAGTGGTGAACATTACTAAGCCGTATTTTCATTGGTTAAGATAAATATATTTCGACGGATAAAAAGAGATGATTCATCGTTTAAAAACACTAAAAGTAACAATAAATGTGACACTGAAAAATTGAAAGAATACTTTTTCAACCATTTCAACAATGCAATCGAATCCAACAACTTTCCCAATGAACTATTACAGCCACCCGAGTATATCCGTAATCTCCAAAACACAAACATCAATATTAACCATGCCCTGCCAAACATTCAAGAAATCAATAAAGTACTGAAATCGTTAAAAACGGAAAAGCATCCAATGATGTCCCTGCAGAGTTTTTCAAATACGCAGCAGACTCTAATGAACTACTCAGTAGTTTACTCCAAGGTTGATGTGTTCGAGTCGAGTTGAAAGAAGGTGTTCTTTGATTTTCTTTTTAAACCCAGTTTTTTTTTCTATATGAAAAAGGTTTTAAGATTTTTTTTGGGTTCTTTTTCTAACCACAAGCGACTGTATAAGGTGGATATATATAAAAACGTGTACAGGTGTTTACCACCTGTGTTTTCTCTTTGTAACTTTCACTTTCAAGATATTTGTTTTTGTAAAACTATGAAGTCATTGTTTTTTGCTTTACAAATCTTGGTAGGAATTCAATTGATTTTTGGGTAAAAGGGTATTTAGTTGACACAATACCCGATCGTTTCCTAATTTTTTTTTTCCGTGTTGAAAACCAATACGGTTTTTCAACAAATATAAAACCATGTAAGATATCTAATTACCCTGAAATTGAATGTAATAAACATTTAAATGTAATAAAAACATGATAAGTCTGACAAAATATGTAAAAAACGGTGAGAGAATTAAAAAAAAAGAATCTTGTGCTGGATACCTACTTCAAAGATGCTCTACCGACTGAGCTAGTCGACCGATGTTAAAGGGAAGTGAGAAAAGAGTCCGTACACTCAAAAAGAGAAAAGATATTTCAGCTGACGCAATTGTAGCAACATTTATATCAAATTACTAGACAAAGGGTTCAAAGACATCCTATGACATCTCTAGTTAATACTGGAGATGTCTCCACTGTCAAGGTTTTATAATACTGTTCATGTTTTCTTAGACCTCAAGGTTTTATTTAAGTTCCTAAACATTGATTCAAACACATTTACTTTTATGATGATTGATTCGAATACAATTTATATTGTTTACAAAACCACCGTATTGATTTGGCACAATTCACCCAAACAAGAAATAAAATAAAACCTATATATCAATCAAATTCCAAAACTTCTTTGACTGGTTTCAAAACGCAACATCAACATCTTTTCAACCAAGTTTTACTGATAAGATTCTAGAAGTTTAACCGCATGTTTCTTGTGTTTCGGCCAATTGAAACACACAATTTAAGGGTTCGGTCCAATCAAAACCTGCGATTCATTTTTAAGGGAGCCCCAGGTTTTAATAACCGGGGATAAAATGCTTTTTTTCAAATGTGATCAGGCAGGGGGTTTGATTGAGTACTGGGCACTATAAGGGCAAGGTTTTAGATCAATAATTTATGTAAAAGTTAGAAGAAATGCAAAAAAATTGCAAACAAAAAATAATGTCTAAACTTTTGATCTCATCTGAGGGAGTGAGGTTTTGGCAAGTAAATTTGAATGATATTTTCTATAAAGGAGGAGAAACATCATCTTGAGTCCTTATATTTTGAGCCTATTTTATACTTTATATTGTCTGGTTTCCAGTCTAGTACTCCACCATGGAGACTAATTATTGAAAAGTTAGTTATATATCTCATTAATGACCTGACTGGGGATAATTAGTTCTTCATAGCTGGATAATTTATTAGGTATACAACTTTTTAACGTAGCTTTAAAGATTTCCAAAATGGTATGAGCTTTGAAAATCCTGTGATTTCTGTTACCATTTTGAGCTATAGATAAGAATCTCAGAAAGTAATAAGGGCCAGTCCCAATAAGGCTAGAAAAATTTAATTTATTGTTCTACAGGCAAATTGTCAGTTTTGAATGGGTCGGTCGGTCGGGAAGGAACTGAAAATCATTCCCAACATTTATATAGGTCGAAATGATAAACTTGAGATATTAGTTGCAAATATATACTTGTAATATATAATTCATCTTCCAATTTGAGACCACATCGTTCTTTAGTACAAAAGTTTCTATAAATCACTTGAATATAAGAGACACATTTTCGTCTCAATGCTTCGTTCGCCAAACTCTTTTAAGAGACTTTACTAGGGGAAACTTGAGTGGTCACAAATTGGCAGGTCCACAACAACCTCTGACACCGTAAAAAATCATAATTATTTATCTTTTACAGGCAGCAGAGTGTTGTTTGTTTCCTCTTGTCGATTCCATCAAAATACCAATGAAAGTCAATGCAATCGAAAACTTCTACCAGCCCATTCAGCCTGGAGTTTCAAACAATGAAGGTATTTTTATTAACTCTTAGACAGCCAATGACACGTGTTATATGGTCTAATAAAACTGTTTTATCGATATAACTGTCTTTTGGTCATAACTACTGACCACTTGAATTACTTTTTGCAGCTACAGTAAGAAAGTTGCTTTCTGGGGATACCAAAGTTGATCTGTCCAGTTGACGAATCAGTTTTGGAGAAACAGTGGAAAAAGTCCTTGGCTCTGACCTGACTACGGGTTAACTGTTACTTAAAAATCAATGACTGAGCATTTGACCATTTTTCTGTCCAATTTTAGGACACTTCCAGAGGCTTTTTTTCACTAATTTGCGAAAATTTCTCACAATATTTCTCACAAAGTTTTTCAAAACTATTACTTGAGTGAATTAATTTTCTAACATAGACTTTGGAAGCTTTAAAAACGGGCACCCTTCTATACGTGTTAGAGGTAAATGATGGATATAAAGTGTGGTTGAAGAAGCCCTGAGATTATACAATTATTGCTCACATAGTGAGTTTTATTATAATGTTTGGCTGTTTGATTCTTAAGTTCATTGATTTTTAAACGAATCGTTTTATATACGTTTTTCAAAGTGATTTGTCCCCCTCCCTCCTTTAGATTATTTTGCTAATTCGTTATTTTGTCTAGATGTAAAAGGATAATATATCAGTGAAATTTTTCTGTTGTAAAGTCAAACATTCATCACATTCCTTAGTAGTTTTACGATGTATAATTTTTTCTATAAGCACAATGTTATTGGTATTTGCCGGAATTAGCCAGAATGGCCCAGAGCCAGCTGAGCGACCCAGAGCCAACCAGAATGACTCAGAGCCAGCCAGAGTGACCCAGAGCCAGCCAGAGTGACTCAACCAGCCAGAGCGACACTGAGCGAACAATTGAACAATAAGTTTCATTGTCATTTGAACGAATAGATTTGCTATTTAAGTCGCATTTCTCGAAAAACTTTGCATATTATTTTACACAAAGCTAATGCTCTTTAGCAAAAAGCCCATAAAAAAGATAAAAGTTGATTTGAGGTGGCGAAGACATTCATTTGTTTTTTGCAAGCAGAAGAACAAATTGAATGTCTTCGTCCAAAAATAGTATCATTCGTTTCATTCGAAAAGGGGTTTTTCCCGGACTCCAGATGCAATAGTTCTAAATTTAAGGGATTTACCATATTTTTTCCACCAGTCAATTTCTGTAATCTTCGTAAGTTACGGCATGGCTAGAAAATTGTGTAATTTACTGTGACCTCTTTCCTCCTATCCTAGCAAGGAAGCGTATTATAATAGGGATCTAGAATATAATGCAAACAGTTAAACGTTGATACGTCTCCTAAGCGAACGGACGAGAACTTGTTTTGATCAATCAATGATAGAGCTAACACCTTCTTCTCCTTACCGTAATTTTCAAAATTAGGAACACTTTAGGAATCGATTTAGCACCTGGATATAGGTCTGAAAAAGGGTCTTCATACACCCAGCAAACAGGAGAGGGTGATAAAACCGTGATCAAGGGAATGGTTGGGAGATTAGGGAATGGTTCAAAGAGAAGCCCGAGTTTAATTTTGCGGCGTTGACTAAATTGCACGAATGGGTAAGGAAATATTTTTCCGCAAAACTTTTCCCCTCGTGAATAATAACTCTTAATCTTGGTGGTATCTAATTTGTTTCAACTCTTACGATTTTGATCAACCCCAAATCTAAAAACAGCTGAGGCTCATCCCAGATTTCACGGTCCTTATAAAAAGAAATGCATACAAGTTTTCTCTCAAAAGTTGTGTTTGTCTGTTTATTAATTCTAGGTATAATTTTACCTCCAAATTCCATGGATAGTGCAACATTGTTTTCACCATGAAGTCCTTGAGGGTTGTCTACTTTCTAGATTACGGAGAGTTCTAAAAATTCCACTTGTTTTCATACGGATATTTGTCTCTATGTTAGTTTTCCTAATCATCAATTAAGTCAAATAATTATATTTGTCATCAGACGGAAGGAGATGAATCCATGTGTGTTTTTCAAAAGTGTTAAAACAAAATTTGTTGATTGATTTTGTAAAAGTGATGTTGTCATTTGTTGGTTGATATTTATTATGGGTTTCAGGGAATGGTAAAATATTTGGGTAAAATAATTATTGATTGATATTATAGTGCTGTTTCATTCGAAGGAGGTTTGTGAGTTTCGAATGGTCAAAATATTTGGGTAATTTGATAAGAAAGTTTTTGATGGTAAAATATTGTGGTCAAAAATTGTTGATTGATTTTATAGTACTGTTGTCATTAGCTGGTTGATATTATGGGTTTTAAGGAAGTTTATGGGTTTTGAATGGTAAAACATTTGGGTAAAATAATATTAATTGATTTTGTTTCATTAAGGCGTATATTGGTTTTAAGGAGGTTTGTGAGTTTTGAATGGTCAAAATATTTGGGTAATTCGATTGATTTTTTAGTACTGTTGTCATTTGATGGTGGATATGTTTCTGAGTTTTGAATGGTAAGAGTAATGTGGTAAATATCGAGTGGTTCGATTCAACCTGCTCGTTGATTTGATTCGTGTTTTTCAAAAGCATACAAATTGTTATTGTTGTTGAAATATTTAGCTGTTCTTTCGATTTGAAAAAAAAACAAATTTGCATCCGAAACCGCTAGTGCTGGCCTTTTTTACTTGAAAAAGTTTTTAACCATTCTGACTATTATTCATCAAGTTTAAGTTTGACCGAAGCGTTCGATATTAAATAATTATAATCGATAGTTTTAAAATTTCGATAGTCGTTGCTAAAACAGGGGGAAAATAGTCGAAAAATGCACTGCAAGGGTCGGTTTTTCGGCAATTTTGCACTGCACTGTAAGGGTCCGAATTTAAAGGTCCAATTTTTGGCCGCACACACCGTCGGTTTTAAATCGAGTGACCCTCTCGGGGTTTTTAGTCGGTTGAGTCTAATTGTGAATTAAAGTTGTTAAAATGTCCACCGTCTACAGTCAAAGTTTTCGTAAATGCGAAAAAAGCAATAAAATGAGAAGATTGCTGTGACCAAGCAAGTCTTCTAAACGAGTTTGGAGAACGAAGCATCGAGACATAAATTTTGCCTCTTTCATTTAAGCGACTTTTAGAGACTTTGGTACTAAAAAACGACGCGACGTGGTCCCAAATTGGAAGATGAATTCAAGTTTTCAGAAGTAAAGTCTCTTAATCGGATTTATAGAACGGAAGCATCGAGACAACAAATTTGCCTCTCTCATGAATTCAAGCGATTTTAGGAGGCTTTTATACTAACCAACAGCGTGGTCTCACATTGGAAAATAAATTATATTAATTCAAGTTTTCTGCAGTACCGGGTGATCCAATGAAAACATGTCTAAAATTGTTTTCTTTTTAAAACAAAAACTAGTTAATCTAGACTCACCAAAATTCTCACAAGAAAACTAAGGCTATTTTAGCACTGGCATACAAAAGATGAGCTCGAAATTTCATTTGAGATAGATATTGAATATTTTTCAAGTAGTATGCATTTTTTATTGTAAAAAAAACAGTTAAAAAATAACGTCAAAAAAGATAAAATAAATTGAGACAAAAATTTTCGATTTATGGGATAGCATTCTATGAATGTCTCTGTTGATGTCTAGCGTACATCAGTTTACTGATTTTCTTTGTTAACTTTTTGATGTGTTTTGATGTGTTATATTTTCTGTGGTTAGTATGATCTTATTACAGGAAACTGCTTCAGATGACAGCTTCTAAAAAATCGATTTAAAAAATTTATTTCTGGCATTACTTTTTATTTTCTCTGTCTTAGAGGTCTAAGATCAGGTATTATATTCTAGGCTAGCAATCGTGCGTTGTTGTAAGTTTTGTACTGGTGTATCTTGAGGTACTGTAGGATCCGGTTTCGGGTTCTAGGCTGGTAATTCTTTGAGGTACCTTGGACTGGTGCATATAACTTTTTTTGGTGTCTATCTTGAGAGATATCACTGTAAAATCAAGTTTTAGAGGTGCTAGAATGGTTATTTTTCGAGGTACGTTTTGGACTGGCAGCACTTTTTATGATGTCTTTCTTGACAGGGTCAGATTTTAGGTTCTAGGTAGGCTAGTAACTGTACATTGTAACTTTTTGCTAAGGGTTGAGTCATAGTATCTATTATTTTGTTTTGTTACCCGAACGAGAGGGCCGAACTCTATAATTCGCAAATGCCGAACTCTGATTGGTTTATAAAGTGACGTCAATCGGCCAGTAATTGCCCGCTACGTCACTTTAAAAAAAAACTGCAATGACTTCACATGCCATATAGACAAAAACTTTCGATTCATAAACCTTTAAAAACATTAAATTACACAAAGTTCGCTTGCAAATACACATTTAGGACAAAGCTCGGGTAAGTGACCTACCGGACGTGCGGCCCTTAAGGGTATGTTTTTCGAGGTTCTGACAAAGCCTAGGTACGCCCAGGACACTGTAAGGGTAGTTGAAAATCTTTGCTAAAACTGGGGGAAAATGGCCGAAAAGTGCACTGTAACGTGTAAGGGTCGGTTTTTAGCTAATTTTGCAGTGCACTGTAAGGGTCCGATTTCTGTCCGAACGTACGGTAGTTTCGAGATCGAGTGCCACCTTAAAATGTTCTTAGCATGTTCTTACTCTTTTGGCTTTTGATGCACTTAATTCTTCTTTTGTTATATATATTATAATCATTATACGAACACTTTCGAATTTGAATTCAGGCCATTTTTATGTCCCTTTTGTTAAGCGTCCTGTTATCGAATGCTGCCCCTGAAAAAGTGTTCTTATTAATCTCCGCCAGACACTGCCCTGCTTTTTGTAGAATAATATCCAGCCAATTGCAAATACCAGAAAAAATTATAAACCCCTGTTGAGGATGTCGACCCCCCCCCCTGGATATCCGTGCTAAAAATTTCGAAACCTAATACCCTTGGCCTTTAATTCTACCCCTGGATATCCTTGATCTTCAAATTTTTACCTCTGGATATTATGTGTTATCAACAGCACCTTGTGCACGGATTTGATCACTATTTTCTGGTTTACTTGCTTACGACTGCATGTTATATTTTGTAAATTGTTTCTTCTACTGCAGCATTAAGTAAATAAAGAAATCACCACTCTACAAACAAGTGGGAACAAACTATTGTTATATGATACCTCGGCGAAGAAATCAGAGTTAATACGTATTAAATCCATTCACTCTCAATCAGTCAGTGACAACTTAACAACACAAGACTCTGGAAATTATTTTTTGTGTATTTTTTTGTATGCGAACGTTTTGAAGTACTTTCTTTCTGGATTTGGTGTTTTGATTTCATTTGAATGGATTTGAAAATAAATTGATTTTATTTTTATTTTGTTTTTTTTGGTGGTCATTTCTTTTCGCTTGCATTATGAGGTAAGCATATCACAGATTAGCCTCTACCAAACCCCAAAAGCGGGCTGACTTTTTACATTTTTATACAAAACCCTTAAAATTTACTACAGACAGCTAAACAATAAAGTAGGGTTCGTTACAGGCTAATTAAAAAATGGATTGAAAAATAATTTTTTTATGACTTGAATAAAAGATTTTGTGACCGATATTAAAAGCTCTAGTTTAGCTTAACCACGGTATTCACTGGAGAATCTCTATGAATCGGAAGCATTTTTCCATGAAACAACTACATAACTCTGATGTTTCAACGGTCTTTAGTTGGTCTTACGGGAAGTAAAACAAAATAACGACGTAAGAATTTCTTTCTTCTCGAGTTATTAACTAAAGATTTTGTGTTTACAGTTGACTCGCTCTAATTCGAATCTCTACTATTCGAATATCTCTACTATTCGAAATAAAAGTCACCGTCAAGAGACTTTCTACTACAGAGACTTTCTACTATTCGAATCTCTCTATAATTCGAACAAAAATGTTTCCCCCTTGGGATTGGAATTAGAGAGAGTCAATTGTATTTCAAATATTTCATTCTGTAGATATATACGATAGATATATTAGCATTAAGGGATTAGAGTGAGGGTAAGTGGAGAAATCCAGGGAAATAGGAGTGACGCCATCCCTGCCCTACCTTAGCTAATTGAAAAGGGAGCCTTCGGATCGCTAAACTTTCTTTTTATACCTCAGCTTTATCGGTTGTTAACATACTGGTAATTCATTTTACTGCTGTTGCTTCAACTGCCAACAAAATTTCACCCGCGTTTCACCACGCTCGTTTACTCTTAGTTTGAAAAAATAATCTCAAACTAGAAACGAATCTCTCCCTCTATGGAAATGGGTGTTTGAATTTTCCGGGATTTCTGGTCTGTTGCAGACAAGGTTAAAGAATAAAGGTCTTGAAATCGTGAGTTTCTTTCTTTCAGCACTTTGAAAATAAAAACGTTCTTTGAATTTAGCTTATTGAAAATGTATTTTGTGAGAATTTCACGAGGTATCAGTGAGAATCAGAGTGACAATATTGTGTTCGTTTTAGTCCAGTTGAGTTGAAAAACACAAAGAAGTCTTTTTGAGTTTACTAGAGTAAGCAGAAGCCTTTGCCAACTTCTTGATGGTCATTCACCTTAAACAATGTTGAAATGTCAACAGGTTAGCTGTTTTGTGACTGTGAAGTCAGTGTAAAAGTCCCTCTTATGCAAACAAATTAAACGTTCCCGTAATTTGCTAACAAGAGTTCGAAAACACTTATTCACTCTACCCTATGTCATGCATTACAGAGATATGAGGGAACCGACTCGCCATGAGTATTTCAAGAAGAATGGGAAGGACCTTCTACTCTCCCTTCTACTTGCTCTCTATACTCTAAGATGCCCCGAAAGCTCATCACTTTTCTTCCAAAGCTTATTACGTTAAGCGAGATAAATCAAAGGAGGGCGACAGATAGCAACATGTGACCGTTATTCCGTAAAATCTAGCCAATCAAGCATCCTAGGTTGTGCGGGGCAACGATCGTGGGTCACTATCGGTCGTGTCTTCCTTTCATTTCGTGGTTAGCGTAACCTCGCTATTTCCAGTCTATGGACAGTCACTGTTCAGTCAGTTATTGGCAGCTTTGATTTTTATTATAAATTTCATCCAATAAGTTTCACAGTAACCGAGCACAATTGTAGAAATTTTTGGAAGCAGCACTACACCCAACAGACCATGGCGTTTTTTTCGAATTCCAACATTATTTTAACGTCCAAATAACGTTCTGATGTTAAAATAACGTTATTTTCATGTTAACCCTTACCACACCACTAATTATTTTCTCGACCAGGAAAAATGATTAAGGCATCAACTTATAAGGTGATACAGGTATCGTTGGAAAGCTCTTTTTCTCAGCTACAAAAAATATCGGATAATTTTTCCTTAAATATCAAGTGGTCAGGAGTTATGACCAAAAGACGGTGTACCGGTAAAAATGACCTTTTCTAAACATAGTCTGAGTGGAAAAGGTTAAAACAAATACAAAGACAACTGATAGAAAACACTTGATTTTATAACGTTCCCCCCGTGCAAACGATAAATCAAACAGTTTTTATTTAAGTAGATAAAAAGTTTTATTTTAGCGGTCAACCCTCTTCATGATCACTCAAGTATAATAGTTTTTAAACAAAATTAGTCATCTACAGTTATTTGAGTGGTGAAGACACAAAAATTAAAAAAATTGCTTGGAAACAACTGGCTGTTTAGGATGTAATGAAATTTCGAAGATGCCAATTGCTTCTTTTTGGACCTACCTTGAGGTTCTATAAATTAAGCTGTGTCCGTTCTTTCGTTTGTTCGTTTAATTCATTACAGTTTTTCTGAATCTTTGCACACAGATGGCGGGACGGTTATCCAGATTTTTCACGTGGATACCAAGAATTTGAAAATATATATTACAGCTTCTTTTTCTTCCCTAAACTCTGCATTTGTCTCGCCTTTGTCTGTTATTAAAGTAAATATTTGGCCCAAACAATCCACATCACATCAAGTGTTTAAACTAGGGTGACTTAAAAAAGTATACGTAACTAACTTGATATAATCCGGAGATTAAATAGTCGTTTGTAGCTAAGCTTAGCAATGATGGCAAGTCTTTTAAAAGTGTACCACTCTAGTTTAAGAAGGGTTGCCTTTCAATTTAGAATATCTTCAATGGTAACACACAAGCACTAGCCGAAAATTTCGAGAAAGACACATTAACAGTAGATTAGAATGCATGTTCGCTTTGTATTTTAGTTATTTCCATCCAAGATAAAGGAGATTCCTCTTTATAACCCTGGTCGTACTAGGCTTTTAGGGGCGCTTCAAACCTGTGGAGGAGGGGGGCTATTTTTGTACCAGGTCTTAACTTTTGATCTAGTTATCTAGTTATTATAGCATTTATATTTCAGGAGCTAATAATATCCAGCCATTTCTAAAAGCCCTTATTTACCATTTCAGGCATTGTAAGCTTTGGTTGGCAATCAGCTTTTTGCTTTGTATTTGTGGGAAAGCTTTTCTCTTGGAAGCTCGACACTATGAGGCCGGTAGAGTGCGACGCCAGACTGGAGTTGCTAATAGTAAGTCTTCCATTTTCCCTAAACTTTTCATACACTCTTTCTATATTCATGAGTAAAAAATAAGCTATACTGGCTGATTCTACTAAAGCTGGAGTCGAAGAGCAGCATACTTAGATCTCAGAGGCGGTTACAGAAAGAACTCAAGGATTTTGACGAAGAGTGTTGACTTCCATATATGGAATATGAGCAAAAGCAACACTCTCCGTCAAAATTGTTGAGAACCTTCGTGTATCCGCCACTGGATATTACTCTTAAATTAAGATGTCCATCTTTCGTCACAAAAGTGACGAAATTTTTTGGAGGTGACGATAAGGTAGTCCATTACGTCGCTCTCGATCAGCTCTATATTTACAACAAAAGAAACGGTATTTTTGGTATTTCATACATGACACGAGAAATGTTGCTGTTGTTTTCATTTTAGACCTTATCTCAATCCAATACAGTTCGAAGAACACTGTTGAAATCTTAAACAACAAGACTGTCACCATCAACATCGGCGATCGATTATCCTCAGTTGGTGGTGTCCGGATTCATATCCGATGTCCGTTTTTCGGACAGCCTCACCCACGGGCCATGTGGTATTTCAAAGGTCACGTGATCGATCACGTCAAATATCCCAATCTTGACATCACGGAGCCCAACGGTGTTTCCGTGTTAACCATTTTGAAGTTGGATCCGTACCATGTTGGAGGCTATAAGTGTGCAGTGTATAATAGACATGGTGCGCGGTCCAGCCAATCGCGTGTTCGTCAAATTGGTAAGTGATCAATACACGGGTTTCCTATTAGCAGAGTCGTGTAAAAAAGTCACGAAAATTGCATGTAAATAAACTCTTATTGGCTGAGACATGCACACGTGATTATATTATTTTTAAAATGACGCAATAG
>JAUJPO010067524.1:0-12188 GCA_032270745.1 Tiaropsis multicirrata
TGGCGGTCACATCTACATAAATGCCATTCGGTTTGCTCTTGAGGCGCTCCAAAATTTCAAGTTTAATCTTGGCTTTGTACGGTCCGAATAACTCCAACTCATTTTCACGGACACCGAGTTCAGCGGCGATCTGTGTAATGGGTTTGAGCTTTCCCGCTTGTGCAATATCAATGTCAGAGGGAACTGGGCGGAGGAGCTTGATTTTTGTTGGCTTGAAAGTCGCTTTTGCTTTTGCTGGAGCGGCTTTTTTTGCAACAACTTTCTTCACGCTCTTCTTTGCGGTTTTCGCTTTGGTTGCCATAATTACTACTTCGTTTCAGTAAATAATCTCAAGTGGTAATGCACGTAAGACACCACCGTGTTAAAATCTTCGGCACGGCTTTACTTGATTTTTATTTCTCTAGTTTCTCAGGGCACAGTCAGTCAGAGAATCTATCCAAAAACATATCCTCTTTAAATTGCCAACTACACAAAAATGACATCCATTTAAATAAAAATATGAAGGAGTTTGCAAAAAAATCAGGTTTATATAAGGGGTCGTCGACAAATGATTTTCCTTTTTTTAACGGCTTTAGGTTGTAACATAATGGATTCAGGGGGGATAGGTTTTAAAGCCCTACAAATGAGGAAAGAATTTTTTTCGAAGCCAGAGGGTGGGGAAAAACGAGGAGGGAGAATAGAAAATTTTGATTCTAGGTATCGTAGATGGCCCTATCTCTGTCACCCCCTCCCTAATTCGAACACCCCTATTTTAAAGGTCAAAATTGCATATTATTTTAAATATCAAAGAGATTCAATTGATATTTTCTGCCAAATAAAAAGGGTTGATGGAACTGGAGGGGATGACGACGGAGATAGGGCCATCTACGGTATGGGGGGGGGGACCTATGAAATGTCAATTCAAAGTTCAAAAAAGCACTATATTTAGGTTGATTTAATTTCTTTTAACCGGCAATAAGAAAGGGTTAAACTCGAATCCAAAGCATCCTTTTCATTTACCTGTTAATTAAAAACTATTGTACAAACGGTAAACAGAACTTTTCTCAAATTAGAAGTGAGTGGGGACAAAAATTATTTTGGAGCCAGGGTGGGAAAAAAAAGAAGGGAGGGCAAGACCCTCAAGGACACTATGCTGTAAGGGGTTGGAGGGGTTGCACTGCTATGCAGATAAAAACTTTGGAAAAAAAAGGGAAATCTCACTTTTATGGAAACTCTTTGAAACATCCCATGCAATCTGTGAACTCTTTTGAAAACCTCCCCGACAACGCTGAAATATTGCTGTGTGTTCTAAAATTGCTTAAAAGTTTTGCTAACTTATCTTCAAGGGTGTGTGGTGGCACGATAACCTAGGCAGGGCAGGCGGTGAGCGAAAAAACATGTGAATTTAACCAAACACCCGCTACCCATGTAACACCTTGGGTGGGCTGCCCGTGGTCAGAACTTTTGTCTGCTATAATGAAGATTTCATCAGTTTCCAAAGCTTCTAATAATATTTTAAAGATGAAATTTAATTTATTTGCTAAAATTCCAAAGGATTTTTAAAGTTTCTCATTCTACAACAAAAAGGTCTAAAAAGAACATTATTGGTTTATTGGATATGTCTTTCGATTTTTCTTCTCCATTTGAAATTTTTTATCTAGTACCAAGATAAATTCTTTGAATTTTTTTTTCTCAGCTAGAATGAGCTCAGCTCATACATTTCCAAAGTTCAGTCTTGAAGATGATCGATATGACCAGGTATCATGAATTATGTAATCATCTTTATTTTATGTTTTCAAATCATTGGAATATAGGTTTGTACAAATCTTTCCATAGATCCTCTCAAATCATGTTTTTATCTTTATTAAAAATGACTTCACATCTTGCCATGATCATTGGAAATCCATACTTAGAGAGAAACTACAAAGTAAAGTAATTATTAGCTTCGATTTTCCATAAATTAATTCATTCAAGATTCAAATTTTTTTTTTCAGTCTGCATATTGGGGACGCTTGCAGAGATGTTTTGATGTTGTGGATCCTAGAACACTTTTGGTAACAAAGGTTTGAAAACTTTTTTTTTAATCTACCTATCTATTTTTTTTTATGATCTAGTTTGTCTAATCCATTCTGATTTTTTTACAATTTGTCAATTTTTCATAATTTGTCGGCTAGTTTCCCAAATATCTCTTTTCGTAACTATTTTGTGTAGAAATTCCAATAGAATTTTCAACTTCTTTTTTTCCAGGATAAACTCCAACACTCTCTTGACTTACTGAAAGATTTCAAAGAAGGAAAAAATTCTGCTGACATTACGAATGAAGAGGTTTTTGATAAGTTTATTATTTGTTAGACAAAGACAGAAATGTCTTCTTTCATAAAAAAGTAACTTACTCAATCATGATAAAGGCAGCAGATCTTTTTACCCAATAATTGAAGTGAGGTGATCGTACAGGTCTTTGAATTCTTATTTTTTGCTATTAAATCGAGGCTATTATGTCCATAAATTCCCAATAACCTGTAACCCATAAGATGTGGTTTTAACCACTCATGTTTTGATAGGTCTTTCTTGCCTCATTCTGCTAAAAATCCAATGTCTTAATTGGGTTGTCATATCTATGTTTTGACTTATTTCTATTAATCTCTATGACTTAGCCTTACTTGATAGTGGCCTGAGGTGTTAGAGCCAATACAGGGTTTAGATGCTAGAGTAGGTTTGAGAAAAGTCTTTTAAAAGGAGAGGGAAGAGAAGATATCAAAAAAGCTAAAAACTAACATTCATCTGCCAAATTGAGACCATGTCGTTCTTTAGTACAAAAGTCGCTAAAAATTGTTCTCCAAACTCGTTTAAAAGACTTTACTACGGAAAACTTCAATGGGCTCAATTTGGCACCATACCCTCCTAAGAAATCATTTGGCAATTTACAAAAGATTTCTGGAGTGTCTTAACCTTGGCCTAAAAATGTTTTGTTAGTTATAATTTTGGCAGATTCAATTTATAAATCTCTGCAAAAAGATGTTTGGATCCCCCTATTTTAAATGAGTAATACATTTTTTTAGGTTTGGCTGATCAAAAAGTAGATGTGCTTATGTTTTCTATTGATTTCATAATAATTTTTTTTCTTCATAGCTATGGGAAGCAAGAAAAATCAAAGAGGTAATAGTGATGGGTTTTTTGCTTTAATTCAGAATTCTTTTAAAATTTATTTGCACTTGCCAGGACTGGAACTGGGGGACTTCTCATATTTTAGCAATCTCTGACCTCATTAGGGCTGCCTTCAATTTAATTTTCCATATATTTTATTTTAGGCGATTATTCATCCTGACACTGGAGAGAAAATCTTAATGCCCTTTAGAATGTCAGGTACACCTATTTTGCTTGCAAATAAATCCTAGTCTACGTAATTTTCACCTTAATAAGTTAAATTTTCCATTGTCTTAACCCTTTAAGTGTCGGATAGGCCTTTTATAAGGCCTTTTGTCTCTTTTGGAAGAGATTTTGACCTTATTCTTAAAAGTTAAAAAATGCCCACAGGCTTTTCCAGGACGAAAAAAGTAGGCGATCGACAAAACGATCACGTGACAGAATTAATTAATTAATTTTGGTAAAATCGCTCGCGTAAATCACTTTTAGCGCGCGCGATTTTAAAGAAAACGCTCCCAGTTTACTAGACTAGAGACATACTCTATACAGATCTATTACGACTCGAATTTAAAGCGCAATTCAAAATTGAAACAAACTTTTCTATCTTTAGCTTTAGCTCTATCTTTAGATTTTTCTTAAAACCTGCAATTTCTAGATTTGAAGCCGCCTCTTTGTGTTCTCTTTCGCAGATCCTTTTTGGTAAAGGCGTCTTGTAAATATCTTTCGTAAGCAAATTTTGATTAGCTATAAGATTGCTTTTGAATAAAAACAGTGTTCAGTTTTTTTGTATAAAAAGATAATTGTCGCGAGCGATTTTGCGCTCATGATACAAGATTGACAAGCGCTTTACCAAGCGCGAGATCGATCGCTTGCGTCTTATTAAAAAGCCTGTTTTTTTAAATGGTGAAGAAATAATAGCATGGACTCCCAATTGAATTCCCAATTTGATCCTGATTTTATTGACAGTTCATGATATCAAAATGAGTACAAAATTTTTGTCTCAGGTTCTTGTGTACAACGAATTATGTTTTGACTGTGTCATATTCTAGAATTTCAGGGCAACGTCCAATTCAATTACATTTGTTTACAAGTTTTAACATTTTTTTGTGAGGGGCAGCTTCTGACAACCGGACCCTGCCAATGGCCTGCCAACCACTTATAAATAAATTAACCCTTATTCGTTCATTATTTATTTAAATATACATTAATTTCCAAAAGTTTCGTTTCGTTTACGCACATTTCCACACAAAGGTGTTCCCTGATATGTGTAATTGACCTTATAAATCGAGCTTAGTTTGTCTGTTGGTTCGTTTTTTCCTTCCTTCATTCAATAGTTGTTCATGGCCTTAAGGGTTAATTTTACTTGATTGCCAGGTAGGTCTATCAAAGTATCACTCGTTTTGATAAAGACAAACAGGACGAGGAAAGCAATCAAGATAATATGCACCTTCTTCACATAATATTATAGTATAGTCATAATATAGTCAAAAGAAATTTATGTACTGTATTCTTTCATTCAGCATACAAAGTATTGAAATGAAAGTTCACAAGAAATCAAAAATAGAAAGCTAGGTATTCTACTTTATTGCATGAAAATTTCTGACATGAAAGATCCACAGGCATTTTAATTCACAATTTTTGCCAAAAAAAATTGCATTTCATTGTATTTTGTGGGTGAACTCCAAACACATATTTTGGTTGTGCCATATTTAGTATTTTGTTTTACCTTATTAAAATAGGGAAAGATAAGATTGAATGGGTCAAACAGCCAGTTCCAAAATTTATCCAAGAATTCAAACAAAGAACAAACCAGAAGGAAAGCCCGACTCTTGATTCAAAACATGAGAGAAGCCAAGAAGATAATGTTGATGATAAGGAAAGAGATGACGAAACTCCTCTTGTTTGTGTGACATCTGATATCACGGAAGAGGAAGCAGAATCTTTTATCAAAGAATCATATGGCAATGGTGCCGATGTAAGGATTGAAAACCCAAATAAACGTGGTCACGGAGAAGGTTAGGTTTACTGTACCAAATTTCTTTGCCTCCAAACTAAAGATTCAGGGTTATGTCAGTATGAATTTATGCGGCTAATGATCTAATGATTTGCGGCCAACCTTAAAAAATCTAGAATGGGTGGTTTGTATGAAAATACTTTTGTTTTAATAATTCTTTTTAGGAAATATAAAACATACAAGTGTCCTCTTCTTTCTACAAATTCTCAGGGAATTATCAAAAGAGGTAACAAAGAATAAAAAAAGAAAGAAATTAGAGCTTCGGAATAATTAAAACCAATTCAATGAATATTGCATAATTTTAAATCCTGTTATTTATTAGGTTTTGTTTGATAATTGTTTTATTGATTTTCATAGATGATAAGGAGGAATCAAGTGGAGGACAAGTGACTTTCAAAAAACCGAAAGAACAATCGGGTCATGATAAAAATGAACCACCAAAAAAGAAGAAAAGCAAAATGAAAAAAGTTAAAAATACAAAACTCTTGTCGTTTGGTGACCAAGATGAGGATGATGAATGAATGAATGGAATACTTCCACTTTTGTGTGCCTCTCTAAAAATTTCAAAAATTTCCAGAAAAACTATTCACTTTTGTATTTTGTGGGAATTTAATTTTGCAAAGACTTGTTTTCTTAAATTTTATCTGTAGTGTTTAGCTGATGCGTCTTTGATGATTGATGACGTCTTTGGAACAAAAAAGGCTGAAAATAATTGAACATTTGAACGTTTTAAAAGAAAAATATTTATATTTATAAAAATAATAACAGAAGAATTGTTTTTGATCGACAATTCTATATTTCATGTGGACGAGTTATGCAATTTTTGCAAGCATTTAATTTCATGAATTCAGGATTGATCACAAATTATTAAGTTAGTATTTTTATAAAGAAAATGTAACATAGGAAATATAATATGCATTATGTAGATTTTATTATTTTTCAGTTTCTGTAAATTTGTTGGGAACAGTTCTATATTTAACCCTTCCTCGACCACTATCCAAAATAAACAAGATGATTTAAAAATATTACAGATCTAATAAAAAACCATTTCTTCCATTAACGCTGATAACTTTGGTTAACGGATTTTCAACACATATCATAATCACAAATCGTTTTCTGTGTCATTACTGCAGTACACTCGACCCAGAACACTTCCCCATTGTAAATAGCACATTTTTTAAATTGTAATTTTACGTAATAGAAAATTGTTAAGCATTGATACTGAACACTAGTTAGGATGTGTAATTGCAATACAAATGTAGATGAAGGACATGTTTTTGCTGCAATAAATTGTGGTACATTTTATTCTGTACAATCTTCAAGAAATTGTAAAAGTAAAAGTAAACCGTTCCAAATAATTTGGATTCACATTGTTTTGCCAGTTTTAAAAACACTTGACATGACTTAAAAAATACTTATTTTTTATCGTTTTAGCCTACCATAAATGAAATGATTATAATAAATACCAAAAATTAAAGGAATTTAAACGATGACTGACCTTGATTTTTATGGCCATGAAGCTCAATCTCACTGTGTTGGGTTGTACTCTTTTGGTAATAATTGTTACAGTTGGGGTTCGTCATTGACATAACATTAGGATCAGACGAATTATATTGACAAAGGAATACAATTCTTAAAGATCGTATACACTGGGAAAATCAACCAAGCAAGAGATGGTAAGAAAAACTTCATAAAAGTTATCTACTTCAGTTTCAGCTATCTTTAACTATTACATTTTCTTTTTCTTAAATTGATACTATAAATAAATGTGTGAATTTCAGCTAGTGTTTGATTTCTCCGAGTTATTGACAAGTTCATAGTTGAACGCTTTTCGGTTGTTCGTTCTCAAATCGGGTGTAAGCACATTTGGGTCATACTCTTGGTCTCTCTGACTGTTCTTCATTCGTTGTCTTCGTAAAAAGAAGTACACAACACCATTAAACACACCTCCCAAGTTAGAGAATGTCGTTCCTAGTTGGAAGACAAACAAAGGAACCTCTTTAACAGTTAATTGCCAGATACCATACAAAGCCATAGCCCACCATTGTGTCATGAAAGCTGCAACGAATAAAGACATTGATCTTGCGGCACGATGTGAGGCTTTTAACATGTCGTTGTTCTCGCCACGCTTGAAGCTGAATTCTTCTTTTCGTATACGGTAATACGTGAACGCGTATAGGATGATATTGGTGAATAGGATTGTTGTTAGGAAGGCTGAACAAATGATGAGGTTTGGAATGACTCCTTTCACACCGTCAAAGAAACAGCTATGAATAAAAAAGTCATTATTCAACATTTTATTTAACACTTCTTGAGAACTGAGTATTAGTACTTGCTTGCCCTTTTTAAAAGGTTGGGAGTGATTAGTCCCAGACAAGTTAATTTTCCACTTCGTTTCTATTCGATCTTCAATAACAACCTATGTTTAGTTGAAACCCCCTGAAATGTAGGAAATTTCAGGCTAGACAATGTGATTTACGTCTTATGGAACATAACAACCAGTCCTTTTTATAATGCTAAACAGTCTATACTGAATAGAATTTGCTTGGGTATGCAATGCAAGATAAGAAAACCTGATACTCATGACATGCCAACCTCCCCCTTTCTAGGGGAAACTCCCCCTTCTTGATTATTTACCCCCCCTGATACTCGATGGAGAATTTGGAAATCTCCCCCTTACAGCCCTTTATAAGAGAGGAAGAGTAGGAGGGTGCAAACTGTGGTCTAGTTAATTAGGATGTAGCTCTACATAAGAGAAAAATAAATTTTCGTAAATTAAAAGCTTTACATGATGTCTTTATAGCTTTTGAGATCCATGTGGGCTCACTTGTAGTTGTATAATTAAAAACTGATTAATTATGTGTAATAATTAAGCCTATCACTTATTCCTAACTTGTGAAAATATTAATTAATATCATGTCGGGCCTTCTTTTTTAATTAATCAAAAACCACACTACGGGTTAGAGATTGAAAGACAAAATCCTATTTTAATGAAAACTAGATTTTACAAATTAAAGCAATAGACCGCTGGTACCGCTGTGACTTCGAAGAAAGAAAGTGTTTTACAATTCAATACTTACAAAATTCCATTTGGACCAAGTGCTTCCAACGCCAAACAAGTGATTGCGCCTATGCAAGGCATTCCAAAAGTCCAGATGACCAACCTGTAATCATACTTCCCAAAGTCTACGTTCTTCCGAAAGTAAATCAATAAAAATGCGTTTATTGCGATCACGTTAACCATGAAGATTTGTGCACCTAGTGATAAAAAAGCGTAAATAAACAGTTTATATCATTTAGCCTTTTTAGTTCAAAAAGTACCAATAATGAATATGAATGGTCTGAAAAGATATGTTTGCACGAGAGGATTGGACTGAAATCTGATTGGATAAACAAGTAACGTGACGTGAACTTGGGTATTATTTAGATATCGGTCATTGTTCTCCCATATTGACCTCCCAAACTGTTAAAGGGCTTGTAGGAATTCAACTCACCAATAAATTCAACCAACATAAATCCGTAGAACCTACACAGTTCAGGCGGGGTCACATGTTGCCGGATGACCATAATGTAGATGTGATCAATCAAATGAAACGAATTGAACAACCCATCACAAATACATAAATAAACAACAAAGCGTTCCCCTTTGTTCCATTTGTAGAAAGAAGTTTTTTTCTGTCCGTTTTTACTTCTTTGTTTGTTCTTTCCTCCACGACAAGATAAAATTAAAACAATAGCCACGCTAGATAAACTCAAACTGATGCATGCTAAGGCTGGTATGTGAACCATGTAGAAGCTTGTAATGTTTTCGATACCGTACAAAGGGAGATCGTATCCATCACGTGGTGGTGACGTCATATGATGACGCAAAGATGAAGCAATGGTGGTTGTGAAAGAAGAATTTTCTTTGATCATTTTGGTGTTTTAAGATATTTGTCTGATTGTGATGGGTGACGACCAGCATGAGTTGGTTCGTTTCAAACTGTTTTTATTTCTAAAAAGAATGGTTAGAAAAATCAACCTTCACTGGGAGAAATTATTAATATTCCATCAGCTAAGTTCTTAAGAAGCTTTAATCTATTCGTGTTTCGATCAAACTAAGAACAGCCGCCAAATCTACATGTTGGTTTGCTCAATCAATGTCCAAAATAAGAAAATCCTCTTCATCTAAAGTCGCTTAAAATGAAATTGAAAAACTAAGCTAAGAGGTTCTTCCCACAAGATAAAAAATCGCATTAGTGAACATTATCAGTGACCAGAAGCATCATCAGGGGAGCAAGAAAGGTTTTCATATCCTGCCCGCAATTTTCATGAGTTCGCGAAAGTAAGTTCTCGCGAAAAATGCTGAGCGTCTTAATTCGCAAAAGTAAATTACCGCGAATATATGTGGTTTCGAGTCATGTCATCTGTCATTTTTCAAAAACGTTATTGTTGGAGGGATTTAAACTACAGGAACACATGTAGTAAGCTTAAATAAAGGGTTTTTACTTTAGATATCGTAAGTTACGTAATGCATAAAAATTGTCCTTATCATGGAAAAAAGATTTTAATATTGCCACTTTCGCGAAAGTAAAACCCCAAAGTTTCGCGATTTTTTCTCCTCGCGAAAGTTTCTTCCTTTAAAGTACTTTAAGCGTTATAAACAAAGGTGTACTTATATCACAGATTTTGCTTTTTAGAGACAACGGCTTTGTTCCGACTGGGGTTCTAGGTCCCCCCGCCAAATTTAGGTCCCCCTGAAAACAAGGTCCCCCACCCTGATAAAAGTTTTAGGTCCCAGTATTGGGAAATTCTTTTTAGAAAATGCAATAGAATGTCTTCATTTTTGCGTTCTAAGGATCAAATTACACTTTGCATGAAAAAATAAAGGTTTACAGAAATTAAAAACCGACAGTAAAGAAAAATATTTAGGAAGTGTTATTTAGCCCCCAGAGTTACATAAAATCATGCAGGTACCCCCCGAGATAAAGCCCCCCCCCTCATGTCAGGAAAAACAGCTCCCACCTGGCAAATTTTAGGTTAAGCCCCATGCGAAGCATGTTTCCTCTCCCACTAGATCAGATTATTTTCTCTTCATTGATTTCAAAATTGATTATCCGATTCTCTTTACCAGAAACCATGGTTAACCAACTTTAATACTTTTTAGTGATTTTTGAGATGAAATTCTGTACTGTATTGACTGTTTAATATTTGATAGGTTTCCATTTCGAATACATCTCTACAAAATGTAAGATGAGATGATGTAAATCCACCTGGCCACTACCTTAAGGGAAGAAAATACTACGGATAGAAAAATTTCCGCGACAGAAATATTCACAAATTGAGCACTCCAAAATTGCGTGTTTTACGGAAGCAGTGTTTTTTATGAGTTTCGCGGAAGAAATTTTCGCGAATTAAATAAAAACCAACTGGTTTCAATCATACGTTTTGCAACAAAACAGAAGTTTTTATTGATTACAGCATGTATTTAATCACTTTGAAGAGATTTTCGCGATTCGCGTAGTAATTTCTTCCCTTACGGTACCAATAGCTTGTTTCTAAACTCTTTTTTTCTTTTAATCCTTTTTAGCCTATACACAGATGGTTTAAATTTTGCAGGGGATGGATTTAATAAGGAATTACTTCATAATCCCTATCAGGAAATTATTTAATAGTGAGAAGCTGTTTTGAAACAAATCAAAACATTTCCTTAAAAAATGGGTAATACAACATCTTTTTAATAAATCCAAATTTTTCTCTTTTTGGAATTAATATGAATTTATTTTCAAAACCAAAAAATTAAAAACATCTTCAGATTTTTTCTTTTGAAGTTATAATATGGTATTTTTCGGTAAGACAGAGTTTGCATGATTTGCTTCCATTAATGCAGGGGCGTGCGTGGTCAATGACTTTCCAGCTTAACAAAGGGGCGATGTTCTTGCGTTGGAGTTCCCAAACATATTTTGAAAGTTCTGTCTAATTGGCCTTTTCTTTGTGTATAAAAGTGTGTTTGTGTTGCCTCCATCTATCATCAATGAAAGACTTACCTATTAGTACAGACTGATTTTAATTCTACAAACTTTCAATTCGAAGTAGTATGTCGGCGGCCAGTCTGTAGCAATATTCAATCTTTCAAATATTCTATTCAATGCAATCCGTTAGGTTAATATTTAGTTAAATTTAATATCAGGATTGGATGATATCAGGTTTGGATTGAATGAAATATCAGGATTGGATTGAATGAAATATCATATCGTGGTTTGGTTTGAATGTAATATTTGAAGGATTGAATATTGCTACAGAATGACTGGCATAAAGTAGCCTGAACAAACTTTCCCGTTAAATAAATCCATTTTCCATCTTCCATCTAAGTCTTTGTACATTGATTTCCTAGTCAAACATCGGAATTATCTGCATTAAAAACAACATCTCGACTTTGTAACTATCTGTTCTTCAGCTTCAACAAAGATTTCTATAATGTAAAGGCCTTGAAATTGATCAATTTCTCATTTCGGAATTAGATATTTTGTAAAACTAGACAACATTTGTTTTTAAGTCTGATAAATATCACACTTTCTCTAGAAATATTCTTCTTTGTTTCATTAAAAAATCCCAAAAGAGAAATGTTAAGTTATTAAAACTAATTGAAAATAATTTAAACTAAAATCTTCCTTTGAGAAACGTCCGTCCCCTGATAAAAAGTAATTACGATTCCACTTTAGAATCCTTATTGGTTTTAACCTGTAAATGTACCCGATCTTATATCTGAAAGATGACTTCTAGGAGATATTAAGGAAATAAGGCAAAGTGACGCCATGAATGATGGCGTCCTCGAAAGGTTCGTTCGAAATTCGAAAAAATAATGCTTTCTAAATATACTACTGGGTGTTTCATAAAAAAGAGAACAAGTTTGAAGTTAAATTTGGAGGAAAGCAGAAAAGCGATGAATGTAAACTTTTTTTATTGGAAAGCAGAAGGGCTAATTTAAACTTTGAGCTATCATACTTTGAATTTGCTCAAGGCTTTTTAAAAGATATTGAGAAAGAAAATAAAAAAAGTTTTTTAAAAAACC
>JAUJPO010067535.1:0-12186 GCA_032270745.1 Tiaropsis multicirrata
AAAACTCGATGAATTTTCTCAGCCTCGAGCTATGCTTAGCATTATGCTTATTTTTTTGCGATTTTGAGCCTAAGTATTCTTATAAACGTTATGCTTATAAAAAAAAAAGAGTGTAATTCATAACAACAATAATAATACGCTATAATTCGCGACCTTTTTTCTCGATCGGAGGAAAAAGAACATGAACTTTTATCTGGCGAGCAAGTCCACTACGTGAAGCAACAAAAGCCCCTGCGGGGCAATAACTCTAGGAAGTTACACAATTTACTAGTTTATAATGACTGGGGAGTTGAAATAAACTAGTTTATTATGACTGGGGAGTTACTATTTAGGGGAGTTAAAAATCCCGGTGACACCTGGAATCAATGTTGGAATAACGTTGTGTGTCTGCTGGGAACAATGACCATAACAAGTAGAATCGTGGTTCCAGAAATATCTGTAGTAGAACCCTTCCTGAAAAACGCATTGACTTAAAGAATTCGAATAGAAAACTTGGCGCCTCTTTAACTTCAGCGCTCCTTGAAAAGACCCTATCGCTGAAGGTCCCTGGTTTGAAAAATAACATTGTATTCAGATCAAACTAGAAACTTAGTTTATTTCTATAGATTGTTTGATTTGAAATCACTTAAATGAAACTTCATTTCGAGGTTTTTTCAGTAGGACCCTGGTGGCTTCGACCAATCTCAGTCCTACTCACAGAGTTTTGTAAAAAATCAACTCAGAGCAGTCTCAAAGTTAAACTCTAAGAAGCAGCTTTTGATATAGTGCGAAACCACACGATTTTACTTTACGTTTGTATGCATTTTTAATACAAAACAATTTTGTAAACAGTCTTTTAGAAATATTTTCATATAGATGGTTACGTTAATTGATGTGTTTAAAGATTATCAGCAATAGTGCCAATTGTTCCTTGACAAGTATACCTTATCGGACAAAAAAATGTCGGACAAAAGTGACGAAATATTTTGGAGGTGACGAAAATTTTGTCCGACTAATAATTTAGTCCGACGAAAGAAAAGACCAAAAAAAAAAGTTTTTAGGCTAAAATTTGCGTTTTTTTGGACAAAAGTGACGAAAAATTATTTGTGGGTGACGAAAATTATGTTCGACGAATAATTCAGCCCGACGAAAGATTAGTCAGACATTTTCTTTTCTTATCTTGATCGCAATAAAAATTGTACGCATGCTGTTTTCCTAATATAGTTGTAACATACGTGTGACAGTTCCAGTTGATACCTATGTATGATGAAAATATGGAGAATTGAACAAAAAGTACGAGTTTCAGAAGTGACAGAAGACTTTTTTTTAACGTCGAAAATTAAAAAGTTGAAAGTATTTTTGAAACTTTAAAACTACTTACCATTCTTTGCTGATTACCACTCCGCCCTTCAACATTGATCTCATCTACCAGAACCCATTGGCCAGGTAATCGTTCCTTGTTTACCGTACTATCATGACCTAAAACTGTGGGCGCACCCGCCACCATAATTTCCGCCCGTGTTGCCCGTCTCCTAAAACTGGCGGGTAGGGCGTCGTTTAAGACAACAGGGCCCATTGAGACCCGCGTCTGATTCATGCGAACCGGTGGTTTTGTTTCTGCTTTCGGTTGGTCATGGTTCGACATGTTTTTCTTTCTAGGATTATTTGAAGATTTATTTTGTTAGGGTTATACAGGTCTCCTTTGCTGAAAGATGATTTTTGAAAAACATTGATTTTTGAAGTTAAATTTTATTTGACGTCAGTTTACTTTTTTTATCACTGCAGCAGCTACGTCAGCTTGATAATTCCATTCTTTTTTATCAATAGCGATAGGTTACGCAAGGGGCTATTTAGGACGTGAAATGCATGTACGACTTGGACCTATACAAAACCCGTAAAATCTTTATGTAATAGGTTATATACAGGTCCAAGTCGTACATTTCACGTCCTGAATATATAGCCCCTTGCGTAACTTCGCAGGCTCGGATACAGAGGGAGGCTATAACCAATGGAGGAGAGTGCACTTTATTATCGTATTACCTTATTTGGAAACTAATTACTCTCCGTGAATAAGATAGCCTACCTCCTGTATCCGACCCTGCTTCGCCAATGATTCTATTTTCGACTTTGGCTTCTAATAAAGAACAAATGGTCCACAAATAGAAAAAATAATATATGATTTCGCTCGCCGTGACGATTATTGTTATTGAATGACTCGCTTATTAAAAATGTAAAATAGTAATTAAATCAAAAAAAATTTTGTTTAAGGGCTCTGACAATAGTGAATTTTCGTAATTTGTGATGCATTGAATGTTAATTTGAACGTTATATAGGCCATTAAAGTATATCGTGTTATACATTTTCTGTTAGGTCAATCTTCTGTTAGGTCAATTTATTCTACATCTAAAAATATAAAAATCGCAACGAAAAAAATCGACGAAGAAGAAATTAGAGACCTTTGCGAAGAAGAGTATTTTAACTTTAAGGACCTTATTCTTGGTGAAAAAAGAAAATATTTTGAATTATTTTTTGGTTCAGATGACGTGTCTACTTTGGAACTAAAAATAGATTTGCAAAATATTTTTGTAACAGCTTCTTTGTCTCAAAATCTTGAAAATAGTGGTTTTTCATCAGTTTTTCACTCTTCATTTTTAGTCATAACTTTTCACGCATTGGAAGAGAAAAATTTTACGCAAAACTCTAAATAATACAACTTTTTGTGAGTACTTTAGAAAAGATCCGACGGAAAAAGCTCTTTTCCCCATCGAGATTAAGCATTTTCGTAGAAAGTACATGATTAACACGTCTTTATCACGTCTTTTTAAGGTCCATGCTTCATTGATTTCTTAATTACTCATGATTGAATTAATTAAAAAAGATTTTTCAAAAGCCGTCTGTTCCTAAAAATTTCAAGAAGGTGAAAACAAGAGGTTTTATCTTCAAATTCCAAAACTGATTTTTCACTATGGTCAGAGCCCTTAAGATAAGTTGCCTGCCAGTTCTTGAATGTCATTACCGTTTGTCAAAATATGAAAGAATGATAAATGCCTTTAAAAATTGAAATTAGCTTTCAGACTTGTAAACAGAGCCATCAAGTGGGGGCGCAAACCGGCCAACATTTCGACCAACATCCACTGACCAACAAGTTGGCTAACAATGTTGGCCGGTCTGCGGTAGGTGCCAACATTTGAAACAAAGGAAATAAGTCTCAAAAAATGTTGGCCAGTGGATGTTGGTCGAGATGTTGGCCGGTTTGCGAAGGCTTTTAGACCCCGTTTACATGAAAGTCAGAGCGGTCTGAAACGATGGACCGTTCTAAATTTCTACCTTGTTTACATGAGATTTCAAATCGGGGGTGGTCGTAGCAATTTTACGGGCCGAACCTTATAAATGCTGACACAAACG
Organism: Tiaropsis multicirrata; assembly: GCA_032270745.1. NCBI lineage: Eukaryota > Metazoa > Cnidaria > Hydrozoa > Leptothecata > Tiaropsidae > Tiaropsis > Tiaropsis multicirrata. The sequence goes on from JAUJPO010067535.1 coordinate 3,385, forward strand.
TTTTTCGGTCTTTCAAAACAATAGAAGCGCATGCGTAGAACTACTATTTCGATTCAATCCGATTCAAATAATGTTTTTTTCTGGACCACTTTTATATTTTTGACCACTTATTTTGACCGATCTGAAAATCGAGGCGCTTTGAAATTTCAGACCGGTCTGACATGACCGTAAACAACATGAAGTTGTAGATCGTAGACCGATCTGAAAATCATTTATTGAATCGATTATAAAGTAATTAGGTAATTCAGGGGGGGGAGTTTAAAAACCTTAAAAATGAGTCAAAATCTTCATGTGAAACTTTCTAACAATTGTAGAACGAATTAAGTAGAAACATACATAGGATTATGAGAGATTATTATGTTACAGAAACATTCTTCAAATAAATATATAATTTTAATTGCCATAAGCACCTATTGCGATCCCGTGGCTATAATATTAACACTGATTTTCGATGTTTTCATCACCCCTCCCCCCCCAGGTTTCAGTGGTTGTTTGGCGGCTTCGGGACTCTTCAACCGTTGAGCTTTATGGCCGTTGCCATAAACGATCGATTATTGACACTCGTTATCAAAACGAGAAAACCTTCAAGTTTTGTAAAACCAGTAATCGTTTTACAAATGTTAAAAACAGTCTTTGATAAGAAAATTTCTGTGAACTGCGGTCGCTCAGCTCAGGTTAAAACCAAAAGTAGAGAGCAACTGCAATCGTCGGCATTGAAGCTTGTGGTTGCTTAGTGGCTTCGGGACTCTTCAATAACTATTGAAGCTTGAGGGTAGGGGACTCTAACAAGTGTATACCAGTGTTATTTACCGCCCTACTGCTAATATACTACTTCACTGATTGTAGTTATAAGTCACTCGGTGGATGAATAGTAATACTGTAAGTAGTCTTGTCAGAGTATATGAAATGTCACTTTGGATAAATATAATTAAAATCATCGCTTTTTGGTGATCAAAGCAAAATTCATACAACGTCTGCTATCACGGTCAAAAGATTGTAGTCTTTTTTTTTTATATCAGAAAATCAGCAAAAGTACAACATAACTGCACTCTTAACCCCACTAAATGCTTTTGAAAGTGGTCTGTTTGCATCTGGTAAAAATAGCTGACCTTTTTTTATATCAACCTTGAAGGAAGGAACAGATTTCTAAAAGTCTCTCATCTTTGACCGTGATTGTATCCTGGTTAATTTCAAGAGGAATAACTATAATAAGAAAGTTTTCCTCTATAGTCTAGACTTTAGTACAAAAGTCTCTAAAAATGGCTTGGATAAAAGAGGCAAATTTTTGTCTCAATGCTTTACTCTCCAAACTAGTTTAAGAGACTTGACTACTAAAGTTTTCAATTTCAATTTTAATTTCAAGAGGAATAACTATATAAGAAAGTTTTCCTCTATATAGTCTACACTCTCTTTTAACCCACGATTTCACATGTGTATTCATGATATCTTTTATACGGAATCGTCCTAAAAAGCCCGGGTGTTTGCCACCAGTTTTGGATTTTTAACAATAAAACTTAGTGTCAAACAACTGGCTTTTTGGGATGTTTCCGTAGTAAAGATTACGTAATGGATTACGTAATGAATGTTGTAATCTCCTTTTTAACGTTCACGAAATGCATATTGAATCAAAGTAGCGTTCAAACAGAAACCATAGCAACGTTATTTTGACGTCCAAACAACATTGTTTTAACGCCAAAAAGTTATTTGGACGTTGAAAGAACGTGTCTGCTGGTATGATGTAATTCATTTTTTGCAATCGGTTATACAAGGTTATTGTGGACCGGCCAATTTGAGACCATGTAACACATCAGCAACAATTATTCGTTTTAGATTGGTTCGGCGCACCATCAATTTGATCAAGATTCACTGTTTCTTTTTCCTTGGCATGCTCCTCTACAATTCGTTTTACTCTCATTTTCCGATGAACTTTTCGTATGATTTCATGGAAAGCTTCCTCGACATTCGTCGAATCAAGTGCCGATGTCTCGATAAATAACATATCATTGTTTTTAGCGAATTCGGCGCCCTCTTCAGTATTGACAACACGCAGATGGCGCAAATCCATTTTATTGCCGACCATCATGAGTGCAATATCTTCACTGGTGTGTTTACGTACCTCACTGATCCAGGTTGCCATGTTAGCAAAAGATGAACTGTTTGTGATGTCATAGGTAACCATAGCAGCAAGAGCTCCATTATAGAAGACACGTGATATGGACCGAAAACGCTCTTGGCCTGCGGTGTCCCAAATCTAAAGATGAATTTTTTTATTGATATCAGTAGACACGGAACGTTGTTTTAACGTCCATAAAACTGCTATTTGGACGTTGAAACAACGTTAAAATAACGTTGCTGTGACTGCTTGGTGATGCAAAATAAATTTCATAGTCACAATCAATTTCAGAGACACAGAGTTCTGAAGAAATCTTTAACAGAAACATCTCAAATTTCTGGGTAATTTGTCATTCACTAGTTTCATCATGTAAAATACCACAGCCCTGTCAGCCCTCTGCATCAACATCGAGACTGGGAGAGATCTATTTCTCAAGTTCAACTCTTTTTGATAGTCCCAATAGACACGGAAAGTTGACTATCCAAATATCCGATTTTCCACTGGGGTGATCATTTTATCACTGGGGCGGAAAATTATACTCCAGGATGACAAGGCAGGGTCAAAATGCTTGCGTCGTTACAGATGATTGTTAGGAGCTCATTTTGGGCTTAAAAGAAGCGTATCAATTCATAGAAAATGATTCTGATCAGGCAGATGTTTTTTGGGTAACCAACTTCGAGCAATTAACAAAAAACATCGTTTTTGCGCCATTTTGATGACGTCATAAAAATTAAAATGCTAATATCTTTTGACGAAACAAATTCAAATTTAAAAAAGACTTAGAAAAAACGTTTAATCTCCCCAATTTACAAGACAGGCTTAATCTGGACGAGGAAAATAGATTTTTTTCTTCGAAATTTTTCTAAATTATCCACATTTAGTTGAACTATTTCAAATTTTGCGGAAAATTTTCTAACTTGATACATCAAAAGTTATAAAATGTTTTTATACGAAAAATTGGGATGGAAAACTGACAAACAACCAATTCTTTTAAGATTTTGAGAAAAAGAAGCCATAACAAAAATTTTCCGCAAATCTATTATTAATTCTGCATTAGATACACCATCTAAACCAAAAAATATTTCGAAATGTTTTTTTGGCCGAGATTAAGGGCCTCAAAGATGAAATACTCCTCTTCGCAAAAGTCTTCATTTTCAATTTTTAGAGACTATTGTAGTAAAGAAAGCAGTTTAATTAGATGGGAATAGTGTAGAATTACCTGAACTTTGACAACTTTATCATCAATGATCACACTTTTGGTTGCAAAATCAACACCAATCGTGCTCTTGGATTCCGTATTGAATTCATTGTAAGTGAAGCGAGAAAGAAGACAAGATTTGCCAACACCAGAATCACCAATTAACACGATCTTGTAAAAGTAGTCGTGAAAATCTGTCATTGTTTTTAAATCTAGAGTGAGAGATAAGAAAGGCGGATACAGAAGGGATCTAAAAACAATTTGACGGAGGGTGTTGCTTTTGCTCATATTCTATTTAGAAGTCAACGCTCTCCGTCAATTTTCCGATTTCATACCAGCATCCCAGTAGCCACACAACGTCGTTTTAACGTCCAAACAACGTTGTTCTAACGTCAGAACGTTATTTGGACGTTGTAAAAATGTTAAAAAAAAGTCATATCCATATGCCTGCTACAAAAATTCATGACATCCATTTCATTGTTGAAACATCCCCAGCCAGCTATATATCGTTTCTATAGATTTAAACTCTTCCATGAGTATTATGATGAAGTCAATTTTCATAGGTTTTGATCTCAATATGTTAGATCTCAAAGTATTAGTTTATTCAAGGAGCTATATTAAAAAACTTCTCATAGTTTCTTGGTTAATTTTAAATCAATTTTACTATCCAACATATCATTAATCACTTTTTGCGATCACTCAGAATTCTAATTAAACATCATCGTAAATCATACAATGAGCAATTCTTCTTGTAGAAATATAAAAACAGAGAAATTATAGCAATCAGAATAACTACACAGGACTATATAAACCAGAAATGACAAAAAAAAATCTGAAATCCTTCTACAAGCAAAAAATATTTTTTCCAATGTTTACAAAGACAAGTTATTTAATGACTCAAAACTCGCGAAACGTTTTTCCTTTCCTCACTTTAAACTCCTTATAATCCACTAGAACAACAAAACCTATCGCCATAATCACGCAATCTCCTACTAAGGTTGGCTTATACTATATAGGTTACTTTCAGCGAGGGGTAAATATCACTCAAAAAATGTCTCGTATACTGTTTTCAAGAAAAATATTTAAGTAAAAAATCACGTCCAAATTGGCAAAAAATCACAAAAAAGTCACAAAAAAATCACAAAAAATATCTCGCATACCTATTTTCAGGAGTGATTTGCCCCTCAACTTTCAGTCGTTTGTAGGGTACACGGAAAGTTTCAGCGTTCGCTCTTCAAACAATGATTCAATTAGACGATTCTACCATCTAAGACAAAATCTCTTCTAATCGACGAAATAAGAAAATTTTGCGACCGCGCGAAAAAAAATTGTCACAGGTATTTAGGAAGTCTTAGACGATCACAATTCGGTAGGGAAGAAAAAAAAACAAATTTGGATTCCCGTATAACTGGCCAGCCGTGTTCGGACCTCAAAAGCTCAAAAATAACAAATGTTTCAAAATATAGCGACAAGAGAATAGAAGTGATAATAAAGAAAATGGTCGTTTGCTTGTTTGCTGGCTGAAGTTGAAAAAAATTGGAGATTAAGGGCTCTGACCATAGTGAAAAATCGGTTTTGAATTTGAAGATAAAACCTTTTGTTTTCAACTTCTTGACATTTTTAGGAACAGACTGCTTTTGAAAAATCTTTATTAAATAATTCAATCATGAGTAATTAATTAAGAAATCAATGAAGCATGGACCATAAAAAGACGTGATAAAGACGTTAATCGTGTACTTAAAAAAAATGCTTAATCTCGATGGGGAAAAGAGCTTTTTCCGTCGGATCTTTTCTAAAGTACTCACAAATGGTTGTGTTATTTAGATTTTTGCGGAAAATTTTCCTCATCCAATGCGTGAAAAGTTATGACTGAAAATTATGACTGGAAAAACTGATGAAAAACCACTATTTTCAAGATTTTGAGACAAAGAAGCTGTTACAAAATCTTTTCGCAAATCTATTTTCACGTCATCTGAACCAAAAAGAAATTAAAATTTCATTCATTTTTCATCGAAAATAAGGTCCTCAAAGTTGAAATACTCTTCTTCGCAAAAGTCTTCAATTTTTTCTTCGTCAATTTTTTTCGTTGAAATTTTTAAATTTTTAGATGTAGAAATGATTGGCCAGAAAATGTATAACACAATAATTAATTAATATTAATAATATTACTTTAATGGCCTATAAAACGTTCAAATTAACATTTAATGCATCACAAATTACGAAAATGCGCTATGGTCAGAGCCCTTAAATAATCAAGCCTTCAATAAAGTTCAATGTTTGTTAGTTTATAATTTTTTACAACAAGTTTTCAGATACAATAACAGTGATGTATTTTTAGACAGACAACCAGACATGTTATCACAAACAAACCCAGGTTCGTATATCTGTTTTTAACTTTGTCAGTCAGCCTCACCAATCTCATTGGTATTATTCTCTTTAAGAATCGGTGTTAGTATTTCAAATTGCTTTTTCTCAAAATTTTCCTAGGGCTTTTCAGCAAAATCACCTCACAATCACTTTATTATATGATCCCTCAGAACACCGACCCCCTACAATTAAGCACAAAAGAGTAACGTGGTAGCTGCGAAAATCTTTCTTTTCTTGATTTTTTTACCTGTTTTCTCAATAATTCATATTGATATGCATGAAATTTCGTATTATTTTTCATAACCCAAATCAAAGAATTAGAAATTTAAAATGATAACTTATTGAATGGCCAGTCATTTGGCCAGAAATTTTAAGCTAAACTATTAGTACATTTGACAGATATAAAAAACGTGTTGTCGGCCTCTCTCAGAAAATCGACATTTTGAACTAAGGCTTATTTGAGATATAACGGTTCACTTAATTAATGGAGCCTTACCTTACCTTACTTAACTAATCAAACTTAATCGAACTTAATAGAATTCTCATAATTTTTTGATTTTTCAAAAGCTTCGAATCGATTAGTTCGATAGTAATAGAACCGTTCGATTAAGACAGTATGGATTGTTTAAGGTCATTCGAATTAACAAAACTATACCTAAACATCAGAAATCAATGATTAATCTGAAACTGAAAGAGAAGTTGGACACACAGCAGACGACCCTCCCTCATAGTGCCTGCCTGGTTGTTAAGGGATCCGCCCGTCTAACAAACAGACTGTCTATACATAGATAACCTAAGCTTTCCTGTATATAAATATAGCTTATGGATACATAAATATAGCTTACGGATCAAAGCAAGAAATAAGCTTACCTTTTTCAAACCTTTTTCAAAATGAACTTTCAGCTTCAAACAAGGACTATGTCGAGGAAATAACTATCTCTAAAAGTATAAACTATAAACATAAAAATAAAACCAAAAAGTTATTTCAACTGTTGAATTCTCATCTATAACAAAAACATAAAATCTGAGTCCATGCTTCCAATCCGTCCTGTTTGTTTTGACCATAGTTTCGACTGAGTTCGACCAAAAAACGCAAGCGATTTCTACCACGGAAGGTCCGACCTGTCTCAGAGGTCTGAGCAAGCAAAGCCTTATGAATGAAACGCGCAAATTTGTGATCGTCCGTTTGTCCCAAACTCTACCGCCGCGGCTAATCTTTCCTTTCAGCCTTGTACGGCTCACAAACTCAGCGACACTAAATTTTCCTGATTAAAAATATTTAACAGATGATAAAATCGTCTATGATTGAATGAATTGCTTGTGATTTCTGTGATTATAAGCCCGATCTCCACTCAGCGCGTGCAGCTCTCGCTTTTTATGTTTCTCTGTTCTGATTGGTCTCGGAGAAAACGTTACATAACAAACTGACGTAAATCTCCGAGACCAATCAGAACAGAGAAACATGAAAAGCGATCGCTGCGCGCGCTAAGTGAAGACCGTCGTTTGAAGTGATGATGACATAATATATATTCATATTCATATCCATTACGTAATTTTTTCTACAGAAACATCCTAAAAACCCGGGTGTTTTCCACACGTTTTGAAACTTTAACAATAGAACTGATGGCAATTATTCAACTTTTTAGGATAATCCCGTAGAAAAGATTACGTAATGGATATCATGTGGTGATATAAAACGTTCACTTATTTCCAGCAGCACACAACATTATTTCAATGTTGTTTCAACATTCAAATAACCTGAAAACAACGTTTCTTGCCAGTCGGAATAAATTATCAAAGACACGTGAAGAAACACTGAAAAAGTTCTCACACGACCTGCATAAATCTAGTAGAGAAAATGGTCACCCCACTGAAAATATGACGAAAAAACATGTTTTTTCATGATCCCACCTGCACTAGAAAAACATTACTATTTCACCCAACCCAGTGGTCCCCATTGAGGTTTTGGTACCCACTGGGACGCAAAAGTTACTTTAAAAATAACGAAATAATGCAAACGAAACGAAACGAATCATAATATCATCATATCACATACCGTCTCACTTATATGTCAATCCTTGTTTTTTGTGCCAAAAATGTTTATCAAATGAAGAATTTTTTTTTGTTAATGCGATTTGTTTTGCTAATGGTATCTGAAAAATAGATCAAATTCAAACTTCATTATCATTTCGGGCGGATAACTTTGACTTCAATTAAATAAAAGGGAAAGATAAAATCGAGATCAAAACATTCTGATGTGCCAGCTGCGCAGGCGCGGGACGTTTTTTCAACGTCCAAATAACGTCCTGACGTTGAAACAAGGTTACTTGGACTTGGATGTTTAAAACAAGACGTTCTGTACCTTCTGGACGGTACAAAATTTGCTGAAAAACGAATCCTTACATTAGAAATTTCGACCATTTTCCCCCAGTTTGAGCTAAGAATTTCCTACCCTTACAGTGCACCTGGCTTTTATCAGAACCTTGAAAAACCTACTCTTACTGGCCGCACATACCGTAGGTTGGACCATGTGGAGTGCACTTCCAACCCGCTTGAGACCTCAAGCATTAACAAAGTAGTTGACTTAAATTCTTTCGGTGGCGTTGAATGCGGGTTTCTGAAAAACCCTTCTAATTCTTGGTTTATGCATGTTTTTGTTCTTTTTTTTAAACAAACATCTTATGATTATAAGGCCTTAGCAACACCCCTGTGTCTGTGACCCACTAGTCACCACAGTGAAAAAATCGCTCAAAAGAGGCCAGCTTTTTCGCCCCAGTGGAGAAAATAGTCACCCCAGTCCAAACATCGGATGATCTCTCTCCCCTAGTGGCAAAACAAAGAATTACAAGGAGCCAATACTTGCCTTCAATTTGAGTTTTATAATATCTATCTAAAAATACGGGGTGTCCCAGAAAAAGTTTCGGTGTTTGGTGGCTTACTGGAGCCGAAAGAAAAGTTTTTTGAATAATATTTTTATTTTTTTAGAATGTGGAAAGTCTAACTTAAACTTTGAGGTATAACTTTTTAAATTCTTTTTAATACCAAGTAACAAGATTCGCAAAAATGCGACAAAATATTTCCCAAATATTTGCTTAAAAGATGACTACAAAAGTCTAAACATTTG
>JAUJPO010067556.1:0-12185 GCA_032270745.1 Tiaropsis multicirrata
TTGCTGCACATATATATTGATTTGCTGCACATATATATTGAATTGCTGCATATAAATATTGTTTTGTTGCATATAAAATATACATGCTGAATATTGCTACCGAAAACCAACTATAATTAGGTAGGGTTTATTTTATTCGCCTAAAATAGATACTTCGCAAAATTAACTCTCACAAAATAGGTTTTTCTTGGATTTCATTTCGCATCATTTTGGAATGAGTTTTGGAAGAATGAATGAATGAATGTGAGAAAGAATATCTATTTTATTACCTTCTTTCCATTCAAATAGCTTCTCCGTCTTCGCATTGCTTGCTTCTTTTTCTTCGTACGTCTACAGTAAGCAAATAAATAATTTAATGAATTGATTTGATGGGAAACCGACTACAAGAGGTGACAAAAACATTTGAAAAACGAAATTTCTATTTCTATTTGGTTTGAATTGCAGGAGGCTTTTCAAGCCTATTTTCGCAACTATGGACACTCTTTAAAGTTAGTATCCAGTCAGCAACCTTGGACTGACTATCCAATTCCGCTCACATGACATGGTTTAACCCAGGCGAATGTTCGCTCACTTGCCAAGTGAGACGCCCCAAGTGGGAATCGAACCTTGGTCTTTCATACAGGAATCAAGGTTGATAACCACCATACCACGGCGAAATAAAGAAATGGAGTAGGACCACGCTTGGGAATAAAAGCGCGAAATTTTTCAATTTTAAAATGGATTGGCAACGAATTTATTTTCAAATATTTCAAACGGCAAAAACTAGTCCACTTTTTTGATAAAATTATCAACGAAATTTTAATTTGCAGTGGGTGATCGGATCATGGGCCCGTTGAAGAGAAGGCCATGAAACACTTCGAACGAAATCTTTGGTCCCGTCTGACTTAATCAAACTTAATCAAACTCGTATAACTCGAAAACTGTCAGTCCCTAAGGTAATATTTTAGATATCTATTGTATTGTTTTATAGATTTTTAATGAGCATTTTAATCTAACCTTTTTTGTAAACTTGTTTTTAAAATGTTTTCACTTGTATAGATTTTTTACTCTGAAGACGACCTCTTGTCGTGAAGCTCGAATATATAGTTTTTAAGTAAACATGAAGCTTCTGATCATACTTTTCATAATTCAACTACTAGCCCAAAGTAACATTTTTCAACTCGAAAACTCATTAAACTCGAACACTGTTCTGGTCCCGTCCGACTTAAAATCAAACTCCTAATTCTATTTTTCTGTTGATAATAATAGAAAGCTTTTTTTGGAAATTTAACCTCTTGGATGGCTAAAACACTCCAAAAAATACCGTTAAACAAAGGAAACGACACTGAATTAAAGAACCATGGCACCCCTTTCATTTTGACCTTCCCTGGGGAGAAGTTGCCCCTGCCACCACGCTAATGCCTCATTGCTTGACCTTTTTACCCCCCCCCCCCAGATCTGGAAAGAAATTTATACAAGAGTAACCTAGAAGCACTTACATTATTCGATTTTGCAAAGACTTTGAGAGGGCGCTCATTGTTGGTACATAAGATATATATTTGCTCACTGTTGGTACAACATAAGTCTACTGGTTGATCGTTCGATTCAATCAATTGAATATACTTCAGATTGTCGTTGTCTATTTCAATATGTACAACACCACAAAGTCTAAAAAGTCGAGAGGTATTTGTCAAAGACTTTTGGCGATGACTTGAAGGAAGAAATAACAGAAATTTAAAATGAAAGCACCTTTCTATAATACCATATCATATAATGGATCCTATCTATATAATTTCATCGTCCTTCCTCATTACATAACAAATCGAGACAAATAGTGGTACACATAACAATACTCTACACCCAGGAGGGTATAGGCTGCCAAATTGAACCCATTGAAGTTTTCCGTAGTAAAGTCTCTTGAACGAGTTTGGAGAACGAAGCATCGAGACAAAAATTAGTCTCTTTTATTCAAGCAATTTTTAGAGACTTTTGTACTAAAGAACGACATGGTCTCAATTTGGTAGATGGATTATGTCAAAAATTTGTCTCTTTTATTCAAGCAATTTTTAGAGACTTTTGTACTAAAGAACGACATGGTCTCAATTTGGCAAATGCATTATATGCTATTAGCCTTGCGTTAGTATAGCTTACTGTTGGTCAATGTCTGCTTTGACGATAATCTCCTGTAAAAGAGCATCTGCAGGGTAGGTGCTATTTCGGTCTGTTTGGTGTGTGCTTCACCGTATTTACTTTGAACAATTTCAAACTAGATATTTGCGAATGGGGAAAGACCAGACCTTCTACAAAATCCTTACATCAGATGGGTATATTTACTTCCTGTATACCGCAGAAACACATTCGCATATCATTTAACTGCCAATTTGAGATCACGTCGCATTCTTTAGTACAAAAATCTATAAAAGTCACTTGGATAAAAGAGACAAATTTTTGTCTTGATGCCTCGTTCTCCAAACTCGTTTAAGACAGTTTACTATGAAAAACAAGAGTTGTCCGAAACAAGAATACTTACTGTTCACCGATCACAAATACAGAACTACCACACTTCACTAACTTCGTTGGTACAAAGTCCTATAAAATAATCAAAATCTTAATAATCATTTATTACTTGATTACCTTATCGGACAAAACAATGTCGGACTAATTTTTCGTCGGACTAAATTATTCGTCGGACATAATTTTCGTAACCCACAAATATTTTCGCCACTTTTGTCCAAAAAAAACGCAAATTTTAGCCTGAAAAAAAAAAATTTTGACATTTATTTCGTCGGACAAAATTTTCGTCACCTCCAAAAAATTTCGTCACTTTTGTCCGACATTTTTTTGTCCGATAAGGTACATTTATTACAACCTTTTGATTGTGAGCCGACTGTCGCGCGATTGAGTTTATGCAATAGGTAGGTATTTTTTTTCGAGAAATTTTTGAGTAAGCCCTATACGTCACAATTTCATTTCGAAAAAAGCGCCAGCATTCTGTGAGCCAGGGATTGTATGTACTGAGAAAGTTATCATTTCATAGAATAAAATGAAAGGGATGAAGTAAAGAAATTGTAGTCTTACTACTGCGAAACAAAGTATTTAAAATACTTTATTGCATTAAAATATCGCGGCATGAAAATTTTGCGGACATTATAATTTCGCGGTTTTTTTTGCCTAAAATTGCATTTCGCGGCATCTTAATTCCGCGGTTGAAGCCAAAGTGTGAATTTCACGGCATTTTAATTTCGCGATCGAGCTCCAAATATATTTTTCGCGACATTTTAATTTCGCGGTTTTTTTAAATCAACCGCTAAACTGTGAAATTTTCATGCAATAAAGTAGTAAAAAATTGGCCTAATTTGCCTAAAAAGGCTTTGGATGTACCTTTTCAGTGCAAGCATTCAAGTCCAAGGAAAATTGTTCTTTTCCATCGTAAAAGTTCCATAATTTAATTGTTTTATCCTGAATAAAAGAGAGAAAAATGTACAGCGTTATAAAGGCTGTTGCAAAAAGATTGTCATTAAAACCAGTTAATATGTAGAAACCAGGATGACACAAAAGAAACAAAAGTAAATAAGTGATATTGTGCCCTGGTTTCTACATGAAAGCAATAATTTCAACTGATTTTAGTTTATAATTACGACGACACAACACTGATGAGAGAGAAAGTTTCTTAAAACTAAAATGCACTGTCCTTGAATGTGAAATTGCTGACTTGATAAGCAAAGAAATCTACTAGTGTAGTGGTACCACCACATAAAAGGCTTTCAACTCCTCCTTTTAAATCCTTCAGTACCGTGGAAATCTTAAATTTCAGGTTTTTACCAAAGTGACGATGCACCAACTTCAAATCTATTTTTCTCGGCTTTGGCTGAATTAAAGCAGGTCATGTTGGGGTTCGTTGGAAAGCTAAAAAGCTAAAAATTACCGGGTGAATTTATCGTTCCAATAGGGCGGTACTGAAAGAGTTAAGAACGGGGTTACGTTAAGCGGGATGGATCGACCCGCGACCGCAAAATCTAGGACGCTCGATTGGCTGTTTGACCGTTCTCGTTCACATCTCACCGTCATCCTCCGATTTATCTCGCCTAATATAACCTCGCTAAGACCTGTCTTTACTCATCGAGGGGGTTGATTACATCATGGAGGTGCCTCCATGATTACATCAAGCATTTTGCGTTGAAAAAAAAGATTACATCATCGCTCGAAAGTGACGTTATATTAAACCAATGGGATTGCGATATTTCTTTTTCGACCAATAGCGTTACAGCAATGTCGAAAAAAGTTGTGCGACCCGCTCGATAAGTAACAAACCAATCAAATTACATACCGCAGATATTGATAGTAATTTTTTGTTTCCAATGCACTTGATGCAAGATACCAAACTGAAAAGAATGAAATATATTTTTTTTTAAATTGGTGTATAAAATCTGTGATTGTTTTTTTTTAATTAGAGAAAAAATAAACAGAAAGAGAACTAATAATTTTCAATTTCAATTTCAAAAATGATGTAAATAAATTATGACGACTTTCCTACATGCATTTTTCCGAGCGCATGCGCTGAATATCTCGGACGCTCATACTCATGGGAAAGAAAAGGTTAAAATTGAGTTACAGAAGATAGGTTAGAGTTATGGAGAGCCATTTGAAGGAAGGGACGAGGCTAGTTTTAAGTAAAAGAGATTCGAGTTCATAGAGATTGAATTGTACATGTTTCCACGAATAACTTATTACAGGTGTATGAAAGTTAAGTGGGCAAAAAGTTCCATTACCAAGAAACACATACCCTTTATGACCTAAACAATAATTGTGAATATGATAAGCGTTTGGATGATGGCTGATGCGGATCTTTTCATCTCGATCTGCACTGATGATGAATTTGTCCTCCTCTTCCATTTCCTGACAAAAGAAAATAGAAACCAGGATGAGACGAAATGAACAAAAAAGTAACTAAAGTGATACTGTCCTGGTTTCTACACCTGGGAGTAGTTTTCACTGAAATAGTTAACACCTAGAAACCACGATGACACGAAAAGAAACAAAAAAGTAAATTAATGACATTGTGCTGGTTTCTACATGAGAGCAATTCTTTACTGATTTATGTTTGTAGTTACGGCGCAACACTGATGGGAGAGAAAGTCCTGGTTTAAGAAATCTTTTTTAATTTTAATTTTTTTCAGAAAGAAAAACTTATTGTCTTCATCACAGCTTTAAACCAATCAAATGTGCAATTAGAGTCTTAAATTAGGTGTACGTGATAACATAATTTTGTAAAAATTATGGTCCCTAAATAGGCCTGGTGTTGTCTTGACAACATATTATAAAGAGTTGAAGTAGTCATCAAAGAGTCAACATTTTCGTAAAGAATGAAAAATGAAATAAAGAGTCTTTGATAGATTTAATTCAACCAAGGGACCATATAAAAAAAAGCCATACAAAAATACATGGAAGAAGAGAACCAAAAGTCATCATATAAAAAGGACTAGGAATCAGTTATAGTCCCTTGGTTTCACTTACTATATCTAAAACCATGGATAAATGTCCAAGTAGAAGTGTTGGTATTTGTTTATCAGAAGTTAAAGTAGCTCTATAAAGCAATTGAACAAAGAAAATGATTCAATGATTAGCGGAGTCTGTTAGCACATGAAATATATAACAACAATACTCAAATGGTAAGGTAATTACAGAATGAAATCTGATGCAGATATCATTTATTTGTGAATTTTCTTTTTCCCTGGCTGGTAACTAATGAAGTCATTTGACAGGTGGTCGGATGACAAAATCAGGTAAGTCTTTTCAAAACTTTGTTTCAGAAATCCTAAATTTCAACATTTGAGTGGTTTTAAAAGAATTTGCTTATAAATCCCACTAAATTGAATTATTCAATTACCTTGAAAATTGACTTCGAAAGATAATGGTATTAAAAAAGGTTACCGCAAATTTGAATGGGCTTTTTAAGGAAAAGTGCGTATCCCACATGTTGAGGAGATCATTTTTCAAAAACTCGTCAACGTTGATATTTTTCACATCCCCTGGATTTGCATGTCGAGGATATGATTTTCAGCAGCATTTTTTACGCATATCCCGCCGCTGGATTTTCTCCTGATTCGTATGGACCGCCTGAAATTTTCACCATAGCGACCCCCTGGATGTATCCAACTTTTTCAGCAACCAAGGATATGGACTCACTATTATATCATCCCAATGAATCATTAGGGGGGAATTCGACAAACCAAGGGAAGGTAACATACAAGCTTTAAGGCCGGTCTCCACTTAGCGAGAGCAGCGCGTGCTTTTCATGTTTCTCTGATCTGATTGGTTCTGATTGACGTAATGTTATCTCAGAGACCAATCAGAATAGAGAATGCACAGGTCTCACGTGATACTCACTTGTAAATATCTCCATATTTATCAGAAACTAATACAGCCTTCTCCTTGTTCAAAAACTTCAGCGACGTTGGCCGCTTGGGAAGATCTCTACAACAACAAAGACGGAAGAACAATAAGGAAAATAAATTATTAAATTCAAACGTGTATATGGACAAATTAATCGTTCTGAAAAGTTCGCTTAGCTTAGTGAGATACGTTAAGAAACAATCCGTAGTTTTTAGCCGAGGGAGTGTAGGACGTTTTGGGATGTAAGGTTTCTGGGAAATCCAAACTTTAAAATAAATATTACATACAGGGTCATTAGAAGAATACATTGTTCAGTCTCGATGCTCCAAACCAACAATTTTTTATCTTCTGTGACAGCTCCAAAGAAGCATTGACATTCTGATTCTGATTTGTTAGAAGAGAACTGGTGGCAGTCGAACGATGATGTTGGAGGTGCAACTTGTTGTGGTTTGCTTTCTGGTGTCTTTTCTTTCTCCTTAGTTTTCACTGGTGGTGATGTATAGATGTAGCTTAGAATGTTTTCATCCTTCCTGCAAATAAAAGATGATGCATTAAGTAGAAAGATTTTTTTATTTGTCTGTACACAGACCTGATATCTACGGAAAATTCAAACGTTCATTTCTGTAGTGGGTCTGTTCCAATTTCCGATTTCTAGTTAGAGATTTTTTACCAGAGACATGAATTTTCTATATTCTCCCCAGAGACTATTATACTTCACGGGAAATTTAGGGCAAAACAAACAATCTGCACAAAGTATACTAACGTGAGGTAATACTCTGCTACAGAGTGGTCTATAAGAAAAGTTTGTTTATAAGAAAACCAGGGATAGCTTTTGGATAATAGCTATATTGTGTAGAACGATGAACAATATTTAGAAAAAAAGAGTAATGCTCACCCTGGACAATTTCAATTCTTATAAAAAAGCAAGTACTAAATTTTTCACTTTGAATGCACACACCACATCAACAATTGAACCATTAAAACAACAATTATACCTTACCTAAAAATGACCAGTTTATTTTTCAAGCTGATTGCCAGCAGTTTTTCTCCGTCCGTTGAAATGCAAGCCATATTTATTTTATAGTTGTTGTTGAATTTATTACAATTTTTAAATCTACTATTTATCTGAAAGAAACAAGATAGTTGTTTACCATTAAAAGATGAATGTAGGGAATGGGGAACAGTAGCCGGAATAGTAGAGCGCTGGTTTTCAAATCGGAAGGTTATAGGTTCGAATCCCACCCAAATCGACAACCTTAGCGAGGTACCCGAACTCTCGCGTCGCTAATACCCTAGGTTACAGTCCAGGTCACATAATAACCAATGAATTCAGGTTCTACTAGTAAAAACAAAAGAATGAGTGAATTATTGTACAACCTTTGCTTCGTAATTATCTCAATATATGTATTTCTAATGTTTACATTTTTTGTTTGTATGTTTGTCTTGCTTACCACCACCGCAAAAATTGGGCAAACTTTCCTGCTGAGCCTATCACATGCCCAGTCACACTGGAAAAAACTTAGTTCTGGACAAATTTTGTATGATCGAGAACAATGTCAAAAAAAATAATGTAAATAAACCAGGAAATTAATTTTTGTCAATAGACAAACTAATGGGATAAAAAATGTTCCATAAAAGCAATTTTAAAATTTCTACAAATACAATGATACTAAAAGCTAAACAAGTATTCCATGTTTCCATGGGATCTCCAGAATTTCAATTTAGTTGCAGGACAACAACGTAAACAACATAACATATTCACTGAAGATAGACTCAGCGCCATGAAACTCTGAGTTTAAGAAAATATTATCATTGATTATGCAAAAAATATTCATAGCAGAATTACAAAATTTAGCACACTCAATTTGAAGGCTATTGACATCACTTTTCTAGAATTTTGTAGCAATTGCTTCTCTGCACATTGTTTTAAATTTGTTCTAAAATTTAGATAGAGTCCGCTATTTTCAATTTGTTATGAAATTGATGTCAACAGTTTCCATCCTTTAGAGCCCTAGTCCTTCGTGCTTTGTTTTTTTGATCTGCTTTAAGAAAAAATAGTTTCGACTTTAAATTCTTAAAGCACTATTAAAAATATTCCAAAAGGGAGATATTATTCAAAATTTATTACACAACAACATAATTACTAGTATAATCTCTTTCCAAGCCAACTCATCAAGTTTGGTCAATCGAAGAAGAAATAACATTTTGTTCGTTATTGCAAGCTGGCACCATCGCGTCGCGAATCTGTCGTAATCTCTCTTCCAGTTCATCTAAAACTCTTGGATCACACGTACCAAGCAAACCCATTATTTCATTTATCAACTCTCGACATCGCGAGGCTTTATTTGGTACAAGCTCAGTTGCTGCAGCCTGTGGTGACTTTTTCTTAGGAGCAGAAATCGTCAACGAGTTACTTGTATCAGTTGAATTCATTTGAGCTTTAATCCTGTAGACATGATTTCGAATATCTTTTGGCTCCGGGAAAAACTTTCTGCATGTTATGGGTGGGATGTCACCTTGAAACAACTTGGCAACGTATTCATGTAATAAATTCTCCACCTCTGTTACATCGTCAACTCCTTGAATGACTAGCTCTTGGATTCTCTCTATTATAGTTCTATCCACTCGTTGTAGTGAGCCAGCAGACTTGAAAAACAAAGATTGAATTTTAATGGTTTACTACAAATGTCACGGTGTCAAAATTAGGAAAAAAGATACAAGATAATAAAATCTAATCTATGTTAGCCTTTATACCTTAGCAGACTTGAAAAACAAAAGATTAAATTTTAATGGTTCGCTTTACTGCAAATCAAGCTGTCAAAATCAGGAGAAAACATGACAAAATCAAATCTAATCAATTTTAGCCCTTTTTTTCAATTATAAAGGTAGGTTGGCTGGCTTCAAAGTCACATGAATAGGATAAGTTTTTAAAGCCTCTTTTCTTTAAAGTCTGTTGCAAAAATACAGTCAGCAAAAGTTGCTCCCAGATAGAAACCAGGGCATAATATCACTTATTTACTTTTTGTTTCTTTTTGGTCATCCTGGTTTCTACATATCAATTGTTTTAATGGCAATCGTTTTGTAATAGCCTTTATTTTGTTGCTCCTAGCAACTGCAAAAAAAGTTACCTCATCTGTTAAATGACCTCTATGTGAATTTATTTCTGGGAACTTTACCAAAATTCTTCGAGTGAAATTAATTGTCCCTTCTTCTATTTGGTCTCGGAGGGAATTTATTGCTTTTGATTTTTGACATTTAACATTTGCTTCAATCTAGTAGAAATTCAATGATAAAGATAAGTAAAATTTTAGTAAAAATAATTCAATATTATCATCCCATAGGATGCTAAGGAGCTTACTGTATTTCCTCAAATAAGCGCTGCAGCGCTCTTTAAATTTTCAAGATTTAGGTGCAGCGCTCTTTAGACAGGTTCATCGACTAGATGGAACGGCTGACAGGCATCTTCAGCGTCTGATTCTGATTTGTTCTCAGAGGTGCGGCGCTCTTTAGAGGGCAGTGCTTATCAGAGGGCGGCGCTAAATAGAGGAAATTTGGAAGGTATTTGGAAGACAATGTAGCAACAAATATCGAAAATACGTTTTCAGAAAAGGACGTCAAGAAAGCCTAATTCCTTGAGAATCTTTTGTCCCCAAGGTGCAATTTTTTTCTCGCTGTATTTAATTAGTAAAAAAGGGCAAACCTTGAAGTCTTTGAAGAAAACGACATCTCGTAAAATAACAGATGCTGGACACCCCATCTTCTTTGACATCCTCGTGTTTGTGCACGTTCTTTGCTTTCGTCCTTCATCCTTTATTAAAAGTAGTAAAAAATCAGATGATTTAGTTGGTTTAGCTCAACTTTTTTCGCTTCAAATAGCACAGCTCAGTAAAATCTTTCAAACCATAATACTTTTTAGAACATGATCATCAACTGTTTTTAAAAGTTCAGGCCAAACATCTGAAACAATTCTGGGGCTTGTAGTAAGAAGGTCTCTTGAAGGTCAAAATTATCATTTAAAGTGTATCATCTTATAAAAATGCTTAGGAAAATATTAAAGAAACACTATACTGTACTGGCTTCAAGTTTTCTTTTCAATTTTCTTCCTTTGTCTCGGTCCACACCGTGTGAGCATTCCATTCTTTTCATACCAGCCACAAGAAATGGATAGCCTTTAAAGTGGATTTGTTTTGTACCGCCTTCTTTTGTCATATCTTCAAATAATATTCGGTGTTTCGCAAATTTGATATCTAAATAAAATATTGACCCTACAACATCGGCCATAAGTGACAGTTGCAGACTTTTTTAAATAGCAGAAAATCAACACAGTATAACTGCCCTCTTAGTAACCCTACTCAAAGTGGTCTGTTGGGATCTGATAACAATAGCTGATCCTTATTTACATCAACCTTGTATCACTCAAAACTCTAAATAATGTTCTGTTTAATGGTCTAATATTTAAAATTAGAAAACATTATACTCTAATGTTTGAATTTTAATTGACTTGAGATTAATAGCAAGTTCAAAAGATTTGTTCAATCAAAAAAATGATTGCACCTTCAGGAACCACCAATCAGAATAGAGTATTTCACTTCGCTAGTAAAATCTACACACAAAAAACTTTGTATCAAATGCGTTTAAATTTCAGATCAGTCAATGATATCCATTATGTAATCTTTTCTACGGAAACATCCCAAAAATCTGGATCTTTTACCACACTATAGTTGCCATTGTTTAAAATTTAAAACTACTTTCAAACAGCCGCATCTTTAGGATGTTTTGGTATAAAAGGTTACGTAATACTACACTAGTAAAATGGACTATTAATTAAGCTACCTGGCTTCCCAAACTCTCCATCAGTTTTGTTGACAGCAAAACTGGAATTTGTTTTTGCCATGAAATGTGTGATAGCCCATTCTGCTTCATCGACACTTCCAAATGAATTCTGCATGTTGAAAATTGCACCTATTAAAAAAGACCGATTAACAAGTGATACTTTGATGGACCTACCTGGTAATCAAATGAAAAAACTAAAACTAAAACAAAAACACCCCTGTCTCAAATATCATTCGATATCTTTAAACACCCCTGTCTCACTCATAAAAAGATGATTTTTTAGGGAAAAAACTGCCATTTTATGCCGGAAAGAATTTTTCATGAACAAGTATGCCTTTTTTTACCCACGGTACTCTAGTCACATACTAAAAATCAATGATAGGATCAGTTTTTGGCCAAAACAAGCCGCAAAAAAAAAATTCTCAAAAAGCAGGTTCCGTCACATTTGAGGGTATCTACATGCCCATTATTGTGCAAAAAATCAGAAAAACTAATGAATCAATTTTGAGGGAATCCCCAAAAACCTCTTTTTCAGGCCAAAAAATCAGAAAAATTGTATGAACTAATCTCAAGAAAAGCTGGTAACGAACGAACGTTTTTGAGCTAACACAAAAAAAAGCAACATACTTGGATCAGATTCTTCTGTTGATTTATTGTCACTACACAATATGTCAGTGTCCACTATAAACATAAAGTTTTAGATTCTTTTTGAATGAAATGTAGTATGTAGTCACTTCTAATTGTATAATTTAAAAAGCAATTTTATCAAAAGTTGTCATTACAGAATCTAGCTGTCTGATTATTTTGGAAAATATCTCCTTAAAACACAATTCTTAGATAAACAAGTGATACTTTTATGGACCTACCTGGTTATAAAATGAAATTAATAATGAAAAAAAAAACAGAGAAAGCAGAAAAAAATAATCAACCAGTTTTGAGAAAACCCCAAAAACCTCTTTTTCAGGCCGTTTTTGGCAAAA
>JAUJPO010067567.1:0-26524 GCA_032270745.1 Tiaropsis multicirrata
AACGGTCGTTAATCATTGTTTTAGAGAGGGGAGAAAAAATAATAAACAAATGAAGAGACTGTGAGCATAAAGTTGAAATATCGGATTTATGGCTTCTCTCTTAGCCAATCAAATTGCTTATATTTTTTCAAGTTGACAATAATGTACCATATATATCGTAAAATATACATTGAAATTTTCTAATTTCGCACGAGAGACCAATGCTTGTGTCTCAAAAGTAGAGGTTGGATAATTTTTGGATAAACCCACTTTTAGCGGTTAAAGATATAAATAGATGGATAGATGATGAATTAAGTAGGATGAAAAATAAATACCTCTTTAAAGACGGATTCAATATCATTGTGGCTTTCAGCAGATCTTCGTTGTCTGTAGTAACCAGGACCTTTCATGTTGTGTCCAGTGTTCAAGTAATCCCAGAAGTTGCCAGCCAAGGCACCAGACATATCTCCTGGAGGTCCTGGTGGACCTGGAGGACCTGGTGTACCAGCGCCTCCTGGACTTCCTCCAGGTCCTGGTGCACCAAGTATACCTTCGTTACCGATTTGTCCTTGGTTTCCAAAAGATCCTTTAGATCCTTCTTCTCCATCAGGTCCGTTTGGTCCAGAGTCTCCAGGGCTTCCCTATGGATGAAAATAAAATGCTTTGTTTTTATCTTGTCTTGCATACGTTTTTGACCTTGAAAGCAAAGGCTTTACTTAAGCTTTTCGTTTTTAAAATCATCAAAGTAGGCGAATGGCATGAAGTTCCATAGAATGAAATATACTTTATACGCCAAGACGATCAAAGTTTATCATTGAAAATGTTTCATACCTGTGGTCCATGATGTCCACGTTCTCCTTCTGGTCCATCATCTCCCTTTACTCCTGCATCTCCAGGTGGTCCTTGCATACCATATCGTCCCATGTTTCCTTTCTGTCCTTTAGAACCACCACGTCCGTCACCGCCTGTCTTTCCTTTGGTACCTCTGTCTCCCTTGGTTCCTGTTTTACCACGTGCACCTGGTGCTCCTGGGTTTCCGTTAGGTCCTTTTGGTCCTTGGGATCCATCTTCACCACCAACTCCTGCTTCTCCAACTGCTCCATTGTCACCAGTAGATCCTGGTCCACCATTGTCTCCTTGTTCTCCACTATCTCCTTTGGGTCCAACTCCACCGTTGTCTCCATTAGTTCCATTGTATCCTGGTTTTCCATTGCGTCCATCACGGCCAACGACACCAGTGGGTCCTTGAGGTCCTTCTTTTCCACGTGATCCACGTTTTCCTGGTAATCCATTCAAACCATCAGGTCCAACGTAACCCTTAGGGCCATTGTTTCCAACAACTCCAATACGTCCTGGAGGTCCTCTTGAACCTTGTTCTCCTGGTGGTCCTTGTGGTCCTGATGATCCTGAAAGTCCGTTTGGTCCTTGTTTACCAGCAGCTCCTGCATTTCCTGGAACTCCATCTTTTCCTGCTTTTCCACTTTCTCCTTGTTTGCCAGGTCTGCCAGCGTTTCCTGGATCTCCGACGGGTCCTTTGTTTCCGTCTTTACCCATTGGTCCTGGGGCTCCTTCTGGACCCTCGGGTCCTTGTGGTCCTGGTGGACCTCTTGGTCCTGGCATACCTTGGGGACCTGTTTCTCCGACTTCTCCGACTTCTCCACCTTGACCACGTTCTCCAATTTCTCCAAGTGGTCCCTAAAGATTGAATGTCAAAACTTCAGAAAATGGTCTCAGAAAATGGAATCTTCGTTCTGGATAATCATCCTTTACTTAAACTATTTTATGGAAACATCATAACGTTTGTTTGCCATTAGTTCTGAATTTGTAGCAATAAAACTGGTTGCAAACATCCGCCTTTTTAGGCATGGGATGTTATCGTAATAAAGATTACGTAATGGATATCAAAAATTACATTCACCAAATCAGTGAAACAAGACGCTTTGTTATAATAGAGGACAACTGAAAAAATATTTGTTATTTCGAAAACAAGTGAAGATATTTTTTTGAGTAACTGGGAAGTACATTATTGGAGAATCTGTCGATTCATTGAAATAATTGTGTATGGGAAGATTTGTTGATAACTTACAACAGGTCCAGGTTGTCCAGCAGTACCAGCGGGTCCTTGTTCACCATCATCTCCATTGTCACCAGATGATCCTTTAGCTCCACGAACTCCTGGTGGTCCAGTTGGTCCCTATTGTCAGACGAAAATGTGGTTTAATATTGATGAACATCCGTCTCGAAGAAAACTTACAAATTAAAGTTTTCTTATACAACGTGTCCTCTTGCTTCTACATCTTCACCAGAGTTAATTGTTATAGTTGTAATTATGATATTTTGCACATCACTTACCCGTCTTATTCAACCTTAACTCAATTTTTATACTCACTCTAAGTCCGACAGGTCCTGGTAATCCTGATGCTCCAGTCTTTCCTGGTGCGCCAATATCTCCTGGTGATCCTTGTGCACCATCAAGTCCTGGGGCTCCATCTGGTCCCTATGAGAAAGAAAATGAAAACAAATTAAGACAATAACAATTTGCTCATTATCTCAAGTGCTTTACCATCATGAATCGATGTCTTCCTTAGAGTTGAATTATAAAAAATTATTGTTGGAATTTTCAGTATTAGGTCATCATTGCCAATTAAATTAAACTGCCCCGCTCTTGAAATTGTAAAAAACTGATTAAAAATCTAAATAATACTTACTGGGCTTCCTCGTGCTCCATTTACACCACGTGGTCCTGATGACCCTTCAGGTCCTCGTTCTCCTGGTCGTCCATCTGATCCTTTAGCTCCTGATGCTCCTGGTGCTCCCTGAGGAAATAAGACAGATTTAAAAGTGGTTAAAACTTAACTTATAAATTAAATTTTTACTTCAATAAAGTTTAGTCTTTGTTTGATCAGATCAATTCTTTATTTTTATTTGCTATGGTTGTTTTGATTTCAAAGTTTTATGCTCGAGTTGAAACCTGTTTTTTGTTCTTACGAATCTCCATTGGGGTTTCTTGTTTCTTAACAACTATGCCAAGTAATCTTAATTTTAGCAAAATAAGAATCCTCAAATTTTCTTTCGTTGTTATTGTTATTTTCTAACGGGGAGAGGGTGATAGAGCTCCAACACCCCTACCCTTACCCAATCTCCATGTTGATGGAACGCAATCTTAATATTCGCCTTTAGCTACTTAAAAACTCAATATTGAAGCTAAAACAACCATAGCTAAAAGTGCTTGGAGTTTAGCCTGATGGTTCAGACAAGATAGAGATTTCTTATCTAATGATTGTGCTAGTAGTCATTTATTACCTGGACACTGGCGTAAGAAAAACTCTTTCTCTACTTACTGGTTTTCCGTTGGGTCCTGGTGTTCCTCGTCGACCAGATCGTCCAGGAGTTCCATCACGTCCTCTGGCACCTGGGTTTCCTGGTGCTCCTGGTGGCCCTTGATCTCCTGGTCCTCCATCTTGTCCTGGATCTCCACGTTCTCCTGGTTTTCCGTTATTTCCTGATGATCCTGGTAATCCTGGAGCTCCTGGTACACCTTGTTCTCCCTAGAAGCAATAATACTTGAGATTATAATGCAATGAAACCTCAAACAATGATATTTTAATGCTTTTTATGATGACTGAAAAGACTTTTCTTTGTACATAAAATTTTATTTACCCCCTCTATGAACAAGGTTTATCAATTTGCGACTTACCATCAAACCTGGGTTTCCTGGTCGTCCGGAAGATCCTTTTCGTCCTTGAATACCATCAGATCCTGGTAATCCGACAGCTCCGGTTGGTCCTGGTGGTCCTTGTGTTCCTGGCGTTCCACCTGGTCCTTGTTCTCCACGTTCTCCACGGAGACCCTAAAAACGAAAAATTAATATTCAAAAGTGAACGTTTCATTTCATTTTTATTTACCTTATTGGTTGTTTTCTGCTTTTTAAAATTTATAGCAATAAATTGACAAATTGACCAGATGATCTTTTTCACTCACATTTTCACCAGTAGGTCCAGGAGGTCCTGAAGATCCTCTTGTTCCTGGTGCTCCTCTGGCTCCTTTAACACCAGTTGCTCCTGATTTTCCGGTGCTTCCAGTATCTCCTGGATCTCCTGTAGTTCCTGGTACACCACTGGTTCCTTGAACACCTTGGATACCTTGAGGTCCTTGTGGTCCTGGATCTCCATCTTTACCATTCAATCCTCGTTGACCGTCTTTTCCATCACGTCCTGGTAACCCTGGTTGTCCAACATTTCCTGGCTCTCCTGGGAATCCTTTAGCTCCAACACGACCAGTGTATCCACGAGATCCTTTTTCTCCTTCAGGTCCAAGTTCTCCTTGTTTTCCACTGTTACCTTTGGGTCCTGATCGTCCAGATTGTCCTGGATCACCAGCTTGACCTGGTAAACCTTGGCTACCTCGAACACCTTGAGTTCCACGTCGTCCAGCTGGTCCAGTCTTTCCTTGTTTACCTTGTTGTCCAGCTGGTCCTAGTGGTCCGATTTCTCCAGTAACTCCGGTTTCTCCCTTGTTTCCTGGAGTACCTCGAAGACCAATTTCTCCACGGAGACCTTTGACACCTACGAATCCAGTTTCTCCTTGAGGTCCTTGTGGTCCCTATAGAATTGACAAATTATTAATATTTATACCAGAAATGCTCCATTGAACAATTTATACTATGGATAGCATGATTTTGTTTGAGCATGGAAGAATACTTTAAACATTAATTTTTGGTTACACATTACTTTTGGCTTTTTATATTTTGATTGATCCAAATAAATGCGGGTACTGTTATACATGATTTTAATTCCTATACTCCTGAGAGATGTTTTCTTTTTGAAACCCGTATTTTATTCAAAGTACTTACAGCTTCTCCTCTTGGTCCTGGTGGTCCAGCAGATCCTGGTGCACCCTGTGGTCCTTCTTTGCCTTCAACTCCACCTTCTCCTGGCTTTCCGTCATCTCCAGCTGGTCCAGATAAACCTTGAAGACCTGGTTCTCCATCAGGTCCTTTTTCACCAGCAATACCTTTCTCTCCTCGTGATCCTTGCATACCTTGTTGTCCTTTAGCACCGGCTTGTCCACGTGGTCCAGTTGGTCCTTTCAAACCGATTGGTCCCTATCAAAGTAAATATGGTTGTTTTGGATTGAGTATTTAAAAATCTGTGAAAACTGACCTTTACTATCTTGTGTCAAAGAAAGCTCTAGTCCCTACTTCTAGTCAATTTGAATCAAATATTATCAAATGATCGTATTAATACATTATTATTATAAATCTACTAAAAAATGTGAAGCTAATCTCTCGACCTTTCTATCGGAAAGCTAAAACAGTTTTACAATGTTCTCGACACATAAAAACCTATTTATATAAAATGAATATTAACTTCTTGTTGTCGTTTCTTCGTTTAAAGAGAGTGGTCTTTGAAAACTGTTGTAATTGGACTGTAATTTTTAAGGTTTTTATTTCAACTGAAGATCGTCCTTTTTTGAACGTAAAATTTTAGTACTAAAACAAAAAATAAAAACCGGTTATTAAATATGTAAAATGAATATCCAAAATCTCGTCCTCAGTTCTTTCCTCCATTTTTTTTACGAATGCTATCATGCAAACAAATAAAATGGAAAATCAGGCTCTGGGTACGAGATTGTGAATATGCAAAAAGACTTACTGCATCGCCAGAAGATCCTCGTTTACCATCTTGACCTCTCAAACCACGTTGTCCTGGTGGACCTTCTGGTCCCTCTGGTCCTTCAGGTCCTGGGAATCCTGTTTTTCCAACGGCTCCTTGGTCTCCTTTCTCTCCTGGGTAACCCTGAAAAAATGTATGAATTTAGTAGAACTAGTAATAATAATAGAAGAGAACTTCCTGTTTGATTTACTGGAATGTCATTCGTTTTAATTCAATGTTCAACAAATCTTAGTCTAGCATCTAGTCGACTAAAGCAATAACAGGTTTAAAGTAAGGAAGCCGGCATGCTCAACGGTAAATTGAAAACGAACCTACTCCGAAACTACTCACACTGATAAAGATTACGTCATAAACGACTCCAGTCTAAACATACCTTAGCTCCGGTTCGTCCAGCTTCTCCTCCTTCTCCTTGAGCTCCACCCAAACCAGCTTCTCCTTTGAAACCGAAGGGTCCTTGAAGACCACGTCGACCTAGTGTACCAGTGGGTCCCTGTTTTCCTGGTTCTCCAGCGGCACCACCGTCTCCTTTTTCTCCCTAAAATGTTTTAAAATGAACGGTTAAGTCAAAAAAGAGGCATTGGTCTGACTCAGTATAACATTTTCTGGTTGTTTTCATAATTTTCTGCTTTTCGATCTCTTGAAAACAACTTAAAGTTTCATGGACTTTTTTGTTTCGTGCTTTTTAAATACATAAACAAAGAAGGTCATTAATTTTCTAAAGAAAGCAACATTAATGGTAATCAAAATAAACCAATCTTGAAGCGACCTTTAGTAAATATTCAGCTCGTCCCCATAAAATATTAGGTCGCAAATTATTTTCTCCTTCAATGATTTTCTCTTTTCTTTTTATGAGACATTGCAAAAGTGATTGATCGTCTTACCGGTTTTCCGTTGGTTCCTGGTTCACCTTTAGGTCCTGGTAAACCAAAGAAACCACGTGACCCACGAGATCCTTTGCGACCATCTTTCCCACGTGGTCCATTATCTCCAGCTAGTCCGGTACCTCCAACGATACCAGCCTGTCCTGGTGGTCCTTGTGGTCCTGATCGAAGATCGTATATGATTCCTCCTGGTCCTGGGAAAGGTGTACCTTCAATGGAAGCACCTACAGCTTCGTTCTCTGGATCAGGTCCTTTAGTGTTTGATCCTTCACCGGCACCTCCTGGTGGTCCAACGTCTCCACGGTCACCTTTGGTACCTTTCATACCAGTGTCACCCTTGTTTTTGAGAAGGGAGAACATATTATTATAAAGGTTACAAGATCTGATCTGATCTTCTTTTTTTTTGTATCGGACATTAGAAAGTTTAAACTGGTCGATTATGAAAATATCAAATATCATTAAACTGGAAATAAGTCCTCTGTTTTTTTTAAATGGAACTCACCCTCGCCATTTGTTTTTTTTTTGCTGATTTTTAAGATGTACGAATTTTCAATATCAAGAAATCTTCTATTATACATGACAATAAATACTTACTTTTGGTCCTCCAGCACCATTAGCTCCTTTCATACCATCCATACCTGTTTCTCCCTAAAACAATTAACATGTACCACAATTAATAAACATTTCAACGATGACTTTTTGATGAGCTTTATTTATACCAAAAAACTGATTTCCAAGGTGAAACTGCTTCATTTTCTCTTCAATTTTTGGCTCCCTTTGCCAAGGATGAACCGGCACGTAAATTATATTATCCGACAAAACTTATCCGGACAAATGTGACCAAATTTTTGTCCTGCTTGTATACTTTTTGTCCGACTTGTATACTTTTTGTCCGACTAATAAAAGCTGTTTTTAACTGTTTTGTCGGACAAAAGTAATCAAGAATAGTAGATTTATAAGAGTCAATGTCCACTTGGACTCACCTTTTGGCCATCAGGTCCTGGTGGTCCTGGATCTCCTGGTTCATAGATGATTGGTGGTTCAACAACAGCTAAAAAATGACATCAAGAAAAAGCAAGTCAATAAGTTGTACTCATGATCAGTTTAATATTTCTATGGAAATTTTCTACTTTGAAATTATAACTAAAACTGATTTCTAGCTATATGATTATGTTGTTACAATTTTTTTATGTGTCAACTACGGTTAACTTGTGTTACACGACTATAACGACTGTCTCTTGCATTCTGGGTTATGAATAATAACTTCTAATGCATGCTGGATGCAGATTCACTTTCAATAAACATCCATTTCCAAAGAAAATATTTTTTCTGATGTTTGCGCCATTTCAAGTAAAGGGATGGAAAAAAAGAGACAATATTCTTAGGTTATATATTCTTATCAATTATTTACAACATTATGTCTTTGCGTTTATTTTCAGGGGCATGGCTGATGCATTTTGGGTAATGCCTTGGCTGGAGACTCGAAGGAATGGTATGGTATTTTTTAACGTTCATATTTACATCACTGGACAGTAAAGACAGAAAGTCTTTTTTACCAAACAACTTTTAGAAGGAATGAATTTCAAATGATTCAGGCCAACTTTTCTTGTAGATAGCTCAGTGTCCCATCTCCCTAAAAAGGAAAATGTGACAGGTATTCAGACTAGGGGGTACTTTTCTATTCATAAATATCACAAAAATAAAAGTTTCCGCTTTCAGCATAGGGTAGACGAAAGTAAAAAAATTCATTGGGAATAGTTAAACTTTTGCTGATTGTGCATCGAGAAAAAGGTTGTGTCGTGTCGTGTTTTCATTTAAATAATATACGAGTGTAATAAATAATTGTAAAAATGTGTATTGTTTGTGCACAAACCGTTATAATGTAGGGTCTCTGTCGGACAGACTTGGCTCATTCTCAAATAGAGAGTGATCTTTGTTTTGTTTCTTCTATGTTGCTTGTTGGTGTTTGTTTGTTTTTGTTTTGTTTTTTTTTTCCAAATAAATATAAGGTTGTATAGAGTAGTGTGCGTATAAGGGGTGTATTTGTGTGCTTTGTAAGGGTGTATATGCGTGTGTGAATGTACTTTCATTTTCAAAAGCGTTTTCTTTTTCGTCAAGTTTTTGTTTTCGTTGGAAATGGATGTTTTTATTTTGTTAACTTTAATCCTCCAGTCAAAAAATAAAATGTAACCATCACTGTAAATGTAACATTTTTTTTAAAGTGAAATCTTGTCTTGGATAGCTAGCGAATCTATCTGCGAGGTTAGAGTTGAGTTTGTTCAAGAAGGTCTAAAAGTTTTAAACTAAGTTTTTGTTGATTAGATCTCTAGTTGTTCACCTTTACTCCTTGTGGTTGATTCTGTTAGTTAGCCAAGTTAGTGTTTAGATTTTCAGTTTCTCAATCAGTTATTGTAAAACTTTTTCTAGCCTATATAGTGTCTATCCTCAGGATTAGTTAATTGATTAGAACTGTGATTAACAATGTCAAAAAATTGGTTCGATTATTATTAGCATTGTCAAAATTAGCAGTCTCGTTAAAATTTAAAATTATGTGAAATTTTGTTAGTTTGAGCTTTTAGCCAGGCAGAATAATGAGCATGATTATATTTTGGTTATTATCTTTTTTTCAGAGGAGGTAACATTTCAACGACGAAATCAGAGAGGTGTGTGTTTGGGTTGTGTGTGCATAATGTAAAAATTATATATTATTATGTGTGCATATTTGTGCTGTATATAAATTACTTTTTGGTTGTGAGAGTGCTTTTCATATTGTATGAGCTTCGTTTGTCCGTAACAGGCGTCTCATGATAAGAAATCCAAAAAACGCCTTGCACCCTCGAACGCTGGTTTGGCAACTGCCAAATGTTTGAGAATGTTTTTAAAGAATGTGTAGAGCAAAACATTGCGTGATTGGTGTAAAGATGTGAAAATTCTATCAAAAGAAACATTAATTACCTGAAGCGTACTGGCAGGAATCCTCTGCTAACTGTCTCATAGTGTTATACATGTCATCATAGTCAGCTGCAAGGAAGACATTCTTGTCTACGGGTGGCGTAATGACTTGCGCTAATTCGTCTAAGTTGATTTTATCACCAACGGAAACGGCCATGATGCGGATGCCGCTGTATAGCTTGCCGTCAACAGTTACGTTTTGTTTACGTAAGGGCCACGAAGCAACGTCAAGACGTCTAGTTTTGTCGACGTTACCGTCTGTGACGACGATGACTACCTAAGAAACAAAAATTAAGGGACTTTGTTACTTTTTTTACAACTCTTCCATCTGTCTAGGGCCCTATAGGGCTAGGTGAAAATAGCTGTCTTGGATCAAAGAATAGTTTTTGGTTCAAAAGTTTGATGAAAAATCTTCGGTGGGTAACATGAGAATGTCCGAATGTAAATAAACGCTTATCGAGGGGTATTGCTACTGTCCGGGGGTTAAAAATGTAAAAATACCCAAAGGGTGTTTCTTTCATGCTTTCTGGAACAGCCCATCCGGCAATATAGATTAAAAGCGTTACCTTTTTGGCGTCTTTACGTCCACTAGCTACATCAGGTGGGAAGACTTGCGCAGCTGCTGTTCCCAGAGCCACATCAAGATTCGATTGCGATCCTCCAGAATAAGTCAAACCATCCACTTTACCTGATAAGTCAGTTATAGTTTGTACTGGATCACTTGCACCAGGGTTTGGCAATGCCATTTGTACACGGGCAGCATCACTGTATGTCATGACAGAAACGTGACTACCATCTTGTGCCACGTTAAACCATTCCATGAAAAGCTTGACAAATTCTTTCGATTTTTTGAATCCCTTTTCACCGGTTTTGGCTGAGTCGTCCAACATGACGAGTAGATCGATTTTGTCCTCACATCCTAGAGAAAAATTGTAAACTTTTTTATTAAGATTACTTGATTACTATTAATGTAGCATTTTCTTTAGGAAATTAACGACCTTCCTTGCTTATGTGTTCAAAAAGCATTTTTAACAAAACAAAGAACATTAAACTCCAGATTGTCGAGAAGAGGAGCTGAAGCATGTTGGATTTTTCTTACATCGTGTCAAAGATTGATGGTCAAAAAAACTTGACCAATATCCTTTTTTTGGATAGAGCTAATATATTTAGAAAGTTAAGCTTTGAGTTAAAGATGTTTTAATTTGCTTAAAAATGATTTTAAAGTATAAAACATTTTCTTACGCTTTCCACAGTACTGGCATGACTTTCTGCAACCATCACTAACACACTCTTGGAAACCTGGACAATCCAAATCAGATTGACACAAGTTATCGAACACACCACAAACTGCTGAAAATTGCTCTTTGCACTCTCGACGTCTTGTTTTGGCTAAATAAGAGAATAATGTTGAAAGAGATTAAGACACATATGAAATCTGCTGAACATACATATCCAAAACTCTCTAGATGTGTTTAACTTTGCAATGATGATTTTCATTTCACATGAATGTCAAAAACGAACCATTGAAAAGTTTATTATTATTTTCTCTTAGTTGACACGAAATCAACTTTTGATTATAAGTTCATATCCTCTTTAGAAAAGTTCAAAAGTATAGACGTTCTGTTCCTGATCATTGTGGCTTGACTTTAGGGCAGCCTAATTCAGTCATCATTTTGAACGCTGTTTTGTCCGACTATCTATACAAATAATTTTTCATTGGATTCTGTAGCGTCCAACCAACAAGCAACGAGTTCAATGTAAACAAAGAAAAAGCCTACCTGAGCAAATTTCTTCTGCAATTCTTTGTTTAGTTTCCAAGTTCAACAGATCACGTGAATCTGAAACACTGATGACTTTGGCTTCACTTGGTTCAGATGCAATCTCGTTCAATGTCGCCAATTGACTTGCTCCTCCAACATTGACAACGATTATCGACACATCCTTACCAGCTTTCTTTAACGCTTTAGCTGCCTCGATAGCCCGGCTTTCTTGTGACGTTGGTATATTACCACTGGTGAAAATAACCAAGACACGAGGTTGTGCTTGACGAACACCGAAACCTACTTTGAACATCTCCTTGTTTGCGTATTCTAAGAAATTTCCCATGTTGCTGACAGATCCACCGTCTGATTTGAGTCCTGCGATTTTAGCTTTGACTTCAGTGGCTGATTTAAAAGCATTGAACGGTGCAACATAGCCTGGCGTATCACTGAATGTGGATAAACTAACGTGAGTAGAGGCTGCACTGACTTTGAAATGGTCCACCAATTGTTCTGCTAATTTTTTCATGTCGATAAAATTGTTTTCTCCAGACGATGTGGTTTCGAAAGCAAACGCCAGATCAATAGGTGTAATACAAGCTGTTATTAAAGAACAAAAAATAATGGCTTTCAAAAATCTAGCTAGAAAATACGGTAGAATTGTAAACGTATGAACGTTATCTGCAAATTTCCATCTAAACAGTAATACCCTCTGTAAAAATGATGATACCTCGGATATATCGGAGAAAAAATTGTCAGGAAAGAATTAAAAAGGAAGACTTTAGTCAACCCCCTGAAAGTTTGGTCACTTTTCGCTGACTTTCTCCCCGATAAGGTACAAGATTTTGAAGTATTTGGACAGAAAATCGTCTTCTTCTCACCAGTGACAGGCTGGCAAGAGGCTACCGAGAAATACGGCATATTGTACACGCATGAACGTTTTCCAAGTTTCCCCTCGAAAAAAGTACGATGCCCTGTAAAATGATTATACAAGAATAGAAGTATTCTTACCAGTGACAGGTTGTTCGCACGTTTGTTCGCAGTTCTTCAAACAACATTTACGATCAGATGGACAATCCACATCAATATCACAGTTGTAAACAATGTTATCACAGTTCTCTGCGATTGGTGGCTCCTCACAGATACCCGGTTTACCAGAACAAATCATACTGGAAATCTTCTGGATGAAAACACCATTGATTAATTCTGAATATGAGCTCTGTGGGTTGACGTATTGGTTAAGTGGTAGGGATGAGATCGCATCCATATCGGCTTGACTTGGTCTTGATCCAATTGGAATGGTGATGATCTGGACGCCATTTTCTTTGAGTTCTTCGACAGCGTCGGAGAGAGGTTCTAAACATGTGCTGCAGTCACTGGCTGTCATCAACACCAATACCTTAGGTACCTTCTGTCTGGCGAATCCATCCAAGGTGAAGACATCGCTGGCTACCATTCGCAACGCGAGATCGATGTTTGCTTCTGTGTCACCCAAGTAAGGAATGTCGTCAGCAACTAACAGGAAATCATTCTGCGTTGTGGCTTTGTCTAAGGTGAATACCGTCGTAGCATCTGTCCCGAAGACTGAAGCTGACATGTGGGAACCTAACGCTGATATAACGAACTTGTAACCAACAGCTTTGACAAAGTTGACCATCATGTTGAAGTTCTCTTCGCCGACGTTGACGGAGGTGTCGAGAGCGAAATGAATGTCGATTGGTCGGGTACATCCTGTCGGGAAAATGAAAAGATTTGTAAGAGAGTGTTGGTGGAGGATTCTTTTCGTTTAATCCCATCGTAAGTAAGATCGCAGTCGGGCTATATTTTATTGCATGTTCCTTAAGAGAACGAAAAGAACTTCCAAGGGTATTGATTTTTTCTTGGCAAATGGTTAGTAAAATGAGAATTCAAGAATTAAAGACAGACTTTTTCTCTTACTTTCAAACATTATTTTTGAATCTCTGAGATACAGTTTTGTTCGAATTACATGAGTTTTCGAATTATAGCGGTTTAATGATAGAGGCTTAAGTCGGACGGGACCGAGGATTTTGTTCGAATTGTATGAGTTTTTGAATTATAGGAGTTCGAATTACATGAGTTAAACTGTAATTTGTTAATTCATATGACTTATTGCAAAGATTTATTAAAGAAGGCCGTTAGATTGAAATATTGATTAACAAACAGATGTGTTGCTTTTCTGATTAAATGTAAAGGGTTTATAATGAGTCTTACAAACCTTTGCATGTTTGCTCAGTGATACTAGCGACAATGGAGACCAATTCGTCAACATCTGAAGATCTGAAGACACTGGCATCATCTGAAGCAATATCCAACAATTCACCAATATCATAGTTCTTGCCAATACCAAGCGAGAAGATTTGCACACCGCGATCTTTGAGAGGACGCGAGGCGATGTGAAGGTCTACAGCATCTGGTGCACCTTCTCCTTTGGTTTGGCGACCATCTGTCATCACCAATACAATCTGTTGTAAAAAAATCAAAAGATTTAGAATCAGAAAAGCTTGTTTTTAGAGTACCAGTTAGAGAAGTATACTTAGAAGATGAGTATGTTTAGGGTTCGAATTCGCTTATTATGCGACCCGAACTATCGCCTAGGGTAATTAGCGACGAGGAGGTGACCTCGCTACGGTGGTCGATTTGGGAGGGGCTGGAACCCACAACCTTTCGATTCGGAAACCAGCGCCCTACCACTTTGACCACTGCTGCCCCCTTAAATAATTAATTCAAGAATGGGAGTCTTTTTAACTTATATTTATGCTATAGCTGTGTGGGGGAATACAATGTCGAATATTCCTTCTAATACTTTCCACAAGATCAAACTAAACTGAAGAAGGTTTTGATTTTACATTTGAAATACAACAAGGGCAGGAGTATTTTTACCTTTGGTTTATCAGGTCTCATGCCACCCTTTTCGGTAAACAGCTCCTCTTTGGCTTTCTTTAAAGCTAAATCAATTCTGGTTTGTCCTTCTGTTACCACAATCTTATTGATCTCGTTGACCACGTTTTCTCGGTTCAGGTCATCACCTTTGAACTTATTGAAATCAAAAGCGAGGACGGCGTCGTCGGAATAGTAGATGACACCGACTTGTGTACCGTTGGGTCGAATATCAAAAGCATCGACAATCTTGGCAACGAATTGCAAAATCTTTTGGAAGTTGACACTGCCGATACTGCCGGAAGCGTCGATAATGAAACCAAGATCGACGGGCACCGCACATACTATGAAACACAAACAAAGATAATAAAGGTATATTTAATTGGTATCTAATTGGTCCGTTCATTAACCCCTCTTTACCTGGTGTATTTATTTCCCTTTCCACAAAGAAATGAGTTGTCAGTTTTTGAGAACTTCGAAAGCAAAATGGTAAACTCTCGACTCATAAAATTATGAACAGGAAAGGGCAAAATGAGAGAAAAAACTTGACTGGTTTTCACCTCAATTTCTGCTGATACCTGTGAGCAAAACATCAATTGTACGGAAGTAAAGTCGAAACAAAAAGATTAAAATAAAAAAGAGGGATAAGAACCTTCAGTTTCAGTCTCTGATTTGACGGGGTCTGTACATTTCAATTCACATCCATCAGAACAACATTTTCTTTTCCCTTCACATTGCTCATCAAAAAGACATTCGTTGTTTATGGTATCTTCAGGTGGACATTCTGCGGACCGGTCAGCTTCTGGACACGTACCCTCTTTCTCCGTGTCTGCATTTTACATGAAGATGGAAGAAGAATTCGGCGATTAGAATTGATGCAAATTTGCCATAATATATCTCCAATATACTTACCGGTTTCGTTGGTGGATAGTGAAAGGAAAGTTTATTTCAATGTTGTGTGATGCCTATTGTTAATCCAAT
Organism: Tiaropsis multicirrata; assembly: GCA_032270745.1. Classification (NCBI taxonomy): domain Eukaryota; kingdom Metazoa; phylum Cnidaria; class Hydrozoa; order Leptothecata; family Tiaropsidae; genus Tiaropsis; species Tiaropsis multicirrata. Next base: position 15,127 of record JAUJPO010067567.1, read on the forward strand.
GGAGTGTTGTTCTTTGTCTTCGTGTTCCTCGTTCCGTGTCATATCAATCCTCTTCCTTATTTCTTCAGATTTTTGTTTCGTTCATCTTGCTACCATACCATACCATACCATCTGATATCAAAAGTCAAACCAAACCAAAACTGACCGTAAAAAAATTCCTGAAATCGCAAAACGCGTAACCTGTCGCTGTTTCGGAAAATGGAATAAAAATGTTACGTTTATTTTTTTTATCAGACAGTTTCTACTTCCTAGCTGTGAATTGTCTTTGTACTGACTCCTTTCAGAACTGGCTCATCATTATCTGACAAATTTTCTGATTCTGTTACAGATAATATATTACAACTTGCATGGATGATAAACTGTTGCTGAACTATTATTGAAAATAGTAGTGGTACAAAGTGTTCTGAAGAATGCGAGCCAAATGCACCTTTTACAAATTTTAGTTTTGTGTACGCAGCAGGCACACAACGTTATTACAATGTTGTTTCAACGTCCAAATAACGTTAAAAAAAGTATTGAACGCTCAACTGAAAAATTACGTTTTTTATATGTTATCTTAATGAAAGTTTGAAAAATTTGTAAAATCGTTTCACTTTTCCTTTTGATAACTGAAGTATCTGATTGGGTGATAGATAGGTGACTCAGCATTATTATTCAAAACACTTTGAAAGGAATATGGGCGTTGAAGGGTTTTTAAAAATGAATATGGGCATTATGGGCGTAATATGGTTGTTAAAAGGTAGTTCTAAATCAAACCTGCTTCAACACATGTTCCTGCATCACATCTGTCAGTGCAACAGACAAAGTTGTTGCCACAATCCGTATTTGTGGAACATTCGGAAGGCGCAGTACCGGGTGGACCGCATTCTTGGTCCGGATTAATTGCTGCACATTCATCTGCAGGGCGTTTCTCTATAACGTGATGAGATTAAAGATGTTGATTGTTAATAATGACATGATAAAAAATATGAAGTGAAATTATAAAAATTAATATTTTAGTTTCGTTTTCTTTGATGGTGATGACGGTGGTGATGATGTATCTGTTACCTACTGTAGTATACCTGTCAGATATGGTTGGTTTTCGTTAATGAATATACTGTTGCTATGGGGATATATTTCAGCCCTGGTGATCGATGATTGATGTGGCAACGAGAGAAATCATGAAACTGCTGAACTTAAAGATGTTGTCGATGTTTGTTGGTCATTATAGTACACGTCCATACTATCACGGTTGATATGAAGATATGAAGATATTAAATTGATGAAATACCTGCTGAAATGAATTTACATTATGGATTGACTTGAATTAGTTCTGTATATAACCTGGCCTTAATATATCTATTGTATTGATCTATACCGATTCTGACTTACTTTTCACGGTCTCATTCCGTTCCGATGCTGAAATTCAGACTAGGTAATTAACTATTATTTAATTTAAAGTATTTGAATTATAAAGTAACGTTAGAAAGCAATTAATAAACTTATATAAAGCCACGCCCTTTATCTTAAAGAATCTACGAGATGACATTATGTAAACCTTATAAACGAATTGAGTATTTTTATTTGATCGAACCAATTTTAAGAGGCTCAAAATTCTTTTTCTTTCAGCACATCACGGAAGAAACTTTTATAATTTTTTGTTTTGATTACAGCAATAAGATTGGGGTCGGATGATTCTATTGTCGGCTAAATTGGCTCATTTCCTTTGATTGGGGACAAAGTTATGTGTAGAGTGTTGTATCGACCCTGTATCAATTTTAACAACTTTATCATTCCAAGCAGACATGTAGAGAATGGATTCAAAATATTTCTGTGCTTCTTACTAAAATGAAAATGTCAACGATCTCAAATTAAATTTTTTTTTTTTTTTTTTTTGAAAAATGGTGGGACTTCTACTTTTGCTAGAGTTTTTTTGGGTGTTTTTTTCTTTTAGGGATTTTAATAGAAAGGTATTATAAAAATGAGGTTTAAGGGATAAAAGTCATAGACCAGACAAACATGTCTCTGAAAAGGTCATGAAATAATTGTTTTTACATATAATGCTTTAAGTAGTTGTTATTCAAGTAGGGGGTTGCCTAGAAACATATATAGACGAAAAATGACGCTCAATTGCGAAAAATGCTTTTATTGATTTTGGTGACATTCCATCTTTTGTATTTGGATTTAAACTCTATTACTATATTTTACCATATATTGTGTATGTGGTTTTTAAAACAAAAAGAAATTTTGTTTTATTGAGATTTTTGAAATTTGAATCTCCTTGTGGTTGATTGGAACTCGTAACAGCCCCAAATTATGGTCTTGTGTTCATGGCACCTCATTATCACTTAAAACTTAGGTGTACACGTCTTCATATAATATGAAAAAGCCTCTTTTTTTGTTTTATCCAATGTTTTTGTGTGCAACGTCATTCATGAGGTTGTAGACTTTTTTAAATAGCTTAAATTCAAGTATAACTCCACTCGATGCTTTTGAATGTGGTCTGTGGACATCTGGTAGCAAAAGCTGACCTTATTTACATCAACTTTGAAGGAAAGAGCTAATTTCTAAAAGTCTACAGAAGAGTATGTGTTTTCATCTCTATATTTTAGTTTTGAGTCTTACTGGTGTAAAATTAGAGACCCTTGATAATGTCCTCATTCGACCTTTATCCTGGCCTAGCCTTCTGACACAAGGTCGTTTTTTATATGACGTAAGATCATTGACATTTTAAAGATTTTTATTAACGTTAAATTTGAGACAAATTTCGATTTTGTTTTGCGGTGAAATTTCGCATCAAAAAGAGTTCCTGGAGGCCATTCTTTGTAAAATGAGCAACCAGACAGTAATTTTTTGTTGTTTTAAATTTTGGCTTGCTGTGCACACCATATTTATGTGGTTCTCCTCAGTCAAAAAAGTGTCAAGTTTAGATATTGTCAAGTTTAGATATTGTCATCTAGTTTATTCATCACAACAGTTCTTAGATGGGGGCTAAGATAAAGCCGACGGCGATACTTGATTTCCTATTCAATAATGAAAAGCCCCCTTGTAATATATCAAATAAAAATCTTTTTTTTTCACCGTGTTGTTTGAGTAAATATGCGCCTAACAGCGAATTTTTCGATGGTGGACAATCATAAAACCCCCCTAGCTGTAATGTGTCAATAATAACCGTGACTTCGACCTTTTTCAAAATAATATTTATTTCTAAACTTACACTGTTTATAAAAAAAGATGTTATTATGACTATCACTAAAATCAGCCCTGTCTGTTTGTACCCCGCTTTTTCTCTCCTTTACTTCCAATCGTTAATAAGAAATTTCATGACCATGGGTTCTCGACTAAGTGTACTAAAGAAAACAAAATGATATAAAACACAAAGTAAAAATAAAAACATGTCATCATAACTTCCTTTAGATTCTCCAATTCTCACTCACTCTTGTAACCTTACCCAATTCACCATTTTTTGTGTCTTAATTGTAAGCAGACACTCTTAATTGTAAACAAAAGTTTTTTTGAATTTTTTTTTTCTCCTGACTGATATTTTTGTTTCATGTTTAACTACTTCTATAGCAAGGAAGGTCTACGGATACAAATACAAGTAATCATAACAAAAAGAAGTAACAATTTTTCACTCTATACAGTATGCAATATAATTATGAGCAAAATAGAACTTTGTTTTGGAAATTATTAGCAACTTAATCATACGAGGAAAAGTCAAAGTTATTTTTCACTAAATTTCTTCCGAATCATTTCACCATAGCTATCTATAGAAATTAGCCAACATGGAGAATGAGTTTCGTTGTCGGTATACTGTAACCTTACCTTGCGCTAAAACAGATGCCAACAAACATAAGCCCAAGAATATACATGTCTTGACAGCCATTATAAAACAACGGGCAAACGGTGCCGCGACCAGAAATTAACCAAAAATAAAATTTGAGGTGCACCGACTACCACCGTAGTTCAAACTGCAGAGAAAATGTGTCTTTTCTACACACAGAAAAACACCAACACTTTTAATAGTGGCGTGTTTTCCTTTGCGTACTAACACACAAAAAAATGTTGGCTTTGATTCCAGCGTCAGTTTACAAACGTTTTTTATTTTGGACTAACGAATCCACCGGTTAATATAGTCACATAACAATCGTAGTGAAATCAATCCGGTCTGAGAAATCCGTCATCCATTCTGCGCATGCGTCCAATACTAGGAAGTTTCTGTTATGATTTTAATTTAATTGTTCACATTGAAGTGTGGCTTAACAATAGAAAACAAAACAACTCGAAACAATGGACAATCGGTCTACAGGAAATGTTAGCTGTTAAAAACACATCTCACTGGATGTGTTTCGAAGACATTTTTTGCAGAGCATTTAAAAAGAGTCCAATGAGAAGTTTGCGGTTGACCAGATATGCGTTGTAAAAAAACGGAGAATCAACTCAGTATTATAAACATTTTGTTGAATTTTCTTTTGTCCCGTCATACATCGCATCATACAAAACCCTACCCTACATATAAAACTTCAAATCATGAAATTTAATATACCTTATATATTTAACCACTTTTTGACTTTTTCTACCCTCAAAAATTCGATATTTTCTATTTTGTCTTTTATATAATTTTCCTTTTTTTTTTAATTTGGAAATTCAGCTAAGTTTTTATGAAAAAATGTTGCGTCATCATTCTTTTGGTCAAAGATTTTAATCGCGAAAATATATATGCAGAAAATTAAACCAATTTTTCAACTTAAAGGTTTAAACCATGTCGTTAAGACCTTTGATCATTTAACTTGGATCCAGCTCCCCTAATTGGTCAACCAAATAAACAGCTTAGGTACTTTGCTCTCTTTTTCTTCTTATAAAAACCCGCATGCAAACAGATTAGTGAACTTTACTCATCAGTAAAGACTTATTTGCACAAGAACGCTTACATTAATACAAAATATGGTCTTGTAATCTTTCAACATAGAGGGGTTTCATAAAGTTAGCCCTGTATAAACAGTATGACAGAAAAAATTCTGAACACAATGGTCAATGGATCTACTTTTCCTCTAAGACTTCATCTGTAAGAACTATAAAATGTAAGATATCTATCTGCCTTATGAGCTACATTCACGATGAAATGAACTCGATTAACTGAAGATATTAAGGTCAGTTAGGTCAGTTAGGTCCCAACCCCGGATCAAAGAATTTTAGAGTCATCCCTTTTACACCTTTAGGTATCAAATTCTTTTAATCATTTATTGATCGATTAATAAGGAAGCTCTTTTAAGAATATTCTTATATAAAAAAAATCACATCATTAGTTACTAGACAAAACATTTTGTGATGTGATAACTGGTTAACATACTTCAACCATAATACATTACAGATTGACACAGGCACGATCATGCAACATATGTTATTTTATCCATAATCCTTGATCTTCAAATGTTTCTTTTGCATCCCACCACCTCTATGGTTAGTTACCTTAAAGTAACCTCTTGGGGTTCAAAGAAGTTAAAGAGGCCACATTGTAAAAACAAAGGAAAACATCAGATTTTATATAGAATATTATTATACCATTATTTGATCAGTTCTGGCAATCTACTGGAAGAATTATGTAAAAAAATGTGACTCAGAATAACATGACCTTCATCCAGTAGGTTTTTTTTTCGGATATCAATGCCACATTAGGGAGTTTCATAAAGAACTATGCAAGAGGATGTGGAGAAGATAATTCTTTTCTCATGATCGGTTAGACCCCTCGGTCCAAAATTACCTCAAACATAAACTCAATTTCACGTTGTCTCTTGATCACTGCACAATTTCTTTCTGGATTAGTACATTGCTATATTCTATAATCATTGACTATTTTTACTATGTCTGTCTCACTTATCAATTTTTTAGACCCACATCTAAGTTCGAGTTTGGCTTTTTCAGGATCATTGCGGTCAATGATTTCAATTGTTTCAAAGGCATCCCATCCTAATTTAGTGCCAATGTGGAATAATAGATTTATAAACTTTCTGTAACATAAGTTGAAGGTTTAACGTATAAACAAACCGGCACTTCGATAACTTCAATAGCTCATAGAATCAAGCTTATTTTGGTTCTGATTCCTTAGGAGTCCGCAATTTTCACTTTTTGGATAAGATAAGATAAAAAATCAGCCTCGTCCTAAATTATTAGAAGTTATAGTATAATCAAACACTGCTTTATTTTCCAAGAATTTAAAATTCAATTTGGTAAGACACAGTGATTAAAGATTGTGGACTGAGCCCTTTCCCCCTCCTCCAGCGGTTTGCGTGATGGCGTGATTGGGCAATGGCGTGATTTCGGAAATCTTTTTGCGTGATCGCGTGATTGGAAGTTTGGGGTTTGGGGTGCTCTTCACTAATGTACTCTTAAATTTTTCAAAGGTGAAGTAACAAATTAAATGTAGGAATTGTATGCCTCTCCCCAGTCCCCGATGTGCGTAGCTTAACAATTGGGTCAATTCAATGCAAGAACATTGATTCATGGTACCGGATTGTAATCAGCGAGCGTGTCCCTCCCCTCGTCTACTAACTTCGAACTAGTGCAATCGCCCGACAAGCGAGAGGTCGTAGGTTCAATCCCCACTCGTTACTTTTGAGGAAACTGGGAAGTACATTAGTGCAGGATGTGTCGCGCTTCATTACAAACTTTTATATTTTTCTTTGTTATGAATGCGTATGATATTTGATCTTGAATAAATAATAACCTTCTGCAAAGAGGGATAAAATCTTTTGATTTAGTGAACTGGCTTAACTCGCAATTACATTTAAAGTTAAGTGCATAATCTATATATTCGATTATAAGAAAAAGGCTTGAAAATGAGAATTTGTCACCAATTTGTTTCCTCATAAAGTCATCTGGGATTTAATGACCTAATCCAAGCAGGACATTTCCTTTTCATTGTCTACCTTTCTTGACTTGATATTAATTGTGCAGGGGGTGGAGGATATAAACTTTTTTTCATAATTTACCTCCGGACATCCAAAATTACCACCCGAACATCCAAAATTAACCCCCGAACATCCAAAACTACCTCCGAACATCCAAAATTACCCCCGAACATCCAAAATTACCCCTGGACATCCAAAATTACCTAGAGCAGCCGGCGGCTAGAAAACATAAAATAACTGTTCAAAAGTGTTCCCAGGGCTGGAAAGTCTGTTCTTTTAACTTTCTGTTCATGGAAAAATACATCTGTTCGATGCGGAAATATGCGCTCCTGGAAAAATACATGTGTTATATACAAGTTGCTCCTGGAAAAAATGTAATTTTGTTCTGTTTTTTTCCAAATAATATCCTTTCTGGAAAAATATGTGTTCTTTTTTATGATTGCTCCTGGATTTTTTTCTTAACACAACAGAGTTCTGCTGTAAAATTGCATGTGTTTTATTTTCAAACGCTCCTGAATTTTCCGAACAGAAATTTTGCTGAAATGGTGCTTGTGCTCTTATGATAAAATTTACTTCCTCCTAGATTTCCTTGTCTGTCCGCTAAGCAAAATGTTCCTGGATTTTCTCCCGAAATTTCCCCTCCTGGAAAAATAGTACAGACATTTGAGAAAAGCCCGCCGGCGGCTGCTCTTGAATTACCCCCCCAGACATCTAAATTTACCCCCGGACTTGACCCGACTTCACGTTACTTCTAATATCCTTCACCCCTGCACAATTTCTTTGTGGAACAGTCCGTTAGTTGTACACAGTGAGAATTTTATTGACTCTGATTCTTACATCAAAGCTTCTTGTATCAAATAATCTCTCTCTTAGTTTTTCAGTATATATCATAATCATCATCATATCTTTGGTATTTTCCTATTTACTTTACAATAAATGATATCGTGTCAATAGTATAAGCCGCCATAAAAAGATGTTGTTGACTTTAACTAGAATTAGTATTTCGCTGGGTATTCACATACATATTGTTTTGAGTTGAAATCTTATTAAATGAAAAGATCCAAACGACGTTTTTTGGACGTTAAAACAACGTTCCGTGCCTAATGGGACGATGGGTTATATGCGCTCTAAAATCGCCCTTCAAAGTCAGATCACAAATTATAGAATTGCTCAAGGGTATATATTAAGACTGCTATATCGTAGACCCATCTAGATAAATAGGCCCTCCTACTTCCTTTCGAAGTAGAAATTCCTCTTTCTCAAGTAGGAAGCATAGCGCTCTCCAAGCATCGCAAGCTCTGTACATGCAACACTCAGATAGTAGTGACACTTGAACTACGCGGGAGAGCATGTTGCACTCGCAGGCGTAGAACCTCATGAGTCCCACCACGTACCACAACGCCTGGCATATCTACCCACACTCTTGTATCAGAGTTATGGTACCCAATTACCCTCACATAGTATGGGTTGACCCAGGCAGAGGTGCGTTCACTTGCCAAGTGAACAGTAGTACCACAGTGGGAATCGAACTCGGGCCTCCTGCACGAAAGTTGAGAACGATGACCACCACACCACTACGCCTTTTAGACCCATCTGTATCCTTATTTAACCACAGTACTATTCCCTAGTATCACATAATAATAGTCGAACCCTTTGAGTACAATATTTTGCACTTGCTTTTGACGAATATAAATGCCGCTAAGCAAATGACATTCATAAAATAACATAGTGGTTTATTTTTGTTTATTTTTGTTGGTTACATAGAGAGAGTAACCCCTTTCGCTTCGTCTAACCATGGAAGCACTTGTTAAGAGGTACAAAATGACAACATTGCTTCTAAGCACTTTGATCTCTCCTTCCAACAAACAAATAGGTTATCGCAAACATAAATAAGAACTTTTGTCAATAATGTTTATACTTTTTCCAATGTTCTAAGGCACATAAAATTAAAAAATTGAGTCTTTTCTGATGTCTGTTTGGTTGTCCCTTCTTGCTAGATCTACTGGAGGCGATCTACCCTAGAGGTCTTATGGATTGACCTCTTCCATCCCTTCCATTCGTTCCTTTGAAGAAAAGATTTTCTCACTCGGGTGACCAGTGGGGCGGATCCTAGTAGGTCGCAGAGACAGGGGCGTGTATTAAGCTCGTCTAGGTCTATTTAAGCAATATTAGGCACCATTTTAGCCACAAAATGTCGTTTATATCTAACCATATTATAGTTAAGACCCACTACAACTATTATGACAGGTTGAAAAATGGAGAATAAATAATTTTGTATCCCTTTTTCTTTTTAATTGAGGTTTTTTTTCTTTCATTTTTCATTGATGAAGATTTCGCAAATCATTATCTCCCTCTCTCTCCCTTTCTCTATATGTTCTTCTTTTTAAGTGTGCGATGAAATAAATTAGAGAGTTCTTCTTGAAAAGAGAAGGGCACTATGCCCGTCTCATCTTTTATCCCCCTGTTACCTTCACCAAAACCTTTTGTTAGAAATGGCGCGCTTTGTGAGAAACTCCGTATTCTAACATTCGAAGTACATTTTCGCGAGGGTCAAATCATATTCTGTATTTAAGCGCTTAGTTATAAATATCAAGCCGTTCACGGCTTCTGGTCCCTGCAATAATTTTACTCTCTTTAAGCTATTTATTTTATGAGGAGTTGCAGAAATATTTTGGCTTGTGTTCTCTTTGTCTAGTTCTAGAGAAGAAACTGAAAAAGATTTTTGTTCTAATAAAAAAGTGTTTGGTGTTAACGAGGAAAAAGTGTTCTTAACCATATATTATATAAAATGGTATAGGGCCTTTCTTCATCTATCGGACAGGCTCTTTAAAAATGAAAATAATATATTGAGAAAAAACCTAAAGGCGGTTCGTGCTGGAACCTCTTTTCATGTGGATTCCAAAATGGAATGGAGCTCGAGGCTTTATGATTATGGGAGAGGGATCTATCTTTGAAGTGAAATAAAATTTGTTTCATCTTTTTATCCAATGTGTTAATATAATATTACATTTGTGATTTTCTTTTCATATTAGGCAAAAGGCGCGATGACGACTACTGATCGACCGCGTAAACATAACTGCACGCATGTCTTGAAGGGATCGAACCCTACTACAACCGTCAAACCGCGGAAAATGTCTGAAGCCATCAGAAGAACATCTCAAGTTGTATTTCAGGTTTGTAAATTTTTGATAACATTTTTCTTTTACGTTGAGGAAAAAATTTAACCTGCAAAGGTTTTGAATAAGTTCGAGGTTTTTCTACCACCTTAAGATGTTAGAAGTTTATTGACAACGTTGGTCGAAAGGTTGTAGTCTTTTAAGAATAGCAGAAAATCAGCAAAAACAAGGGATAACTGCCCTCTTAAACCCACTCAATGCTTTAAAAGTGGTCAGTTAGCATCTGGTAGCAATAGCTGACCTTATTTACATCAACCTTGAAGGAAGGAGTGCATTTCTGAAAAATATACAGGCCTTTTGGAGGATTGGAGGTTTAGACGTCACGAGATTTAACATTTTGGGTACGTTTCGTGAGATTCTAATCCTCCCATCGTTGAGTAAAGTGGACGTTCTTTTCACGTTGTTTGAGTGATACAACAGCTAACAATTTCAAGAGCAGACCAACAAAGCCCTATATGAATCTGTTTATTAAGTCAATAGGTGGGTGTTCATCCGCATTGCATGATGGTTGTTTATCTGAGTCCACTACAAAATAGTTAAACGCAGTGTAAGAAAAATTGGATCAGGCGCTGTTTTTAGCGATAGCCAGGAGTAGATTCTTTAATAGTGAAATTCGGGTCTATAGTTTAACTAAAATCATAGGGTGAATTCTTTAACAAGTTTTCTCCACTGTTAAAGAATCTGACCTTGGGCATCTTATCCAAAAAGAATTAACTTTTAGTGGCAACAAAAGAATTATCTTTGAACTAATGGTCTTAGTTGACGGTATCAGGTACTCAATGAGGGTAAGAAACCGTATGTGTGACCTTTGAGGCTTTTCGATGCTCTGTTCTGGCAGGAGCTAAGTGCATTTTATAGATAGGAAGAAAAACCTGGCCAAAATTATTTGGATGTAGAACAGCCTTGATAACGACTGCGTCTAATTTTTTCGCGTGACTTTTTTTCTTCCTTTTTGGAGTTTATCATATAAACACCACTCTCGTATTAAAATCAGTTTTAAAATGGGTGTTGGCTTACCAAACTATTACTTGATATGAACACTTGTAAACGTATAGACATATCAGACTCAAAATTTATTTTTTCTATAAGCAACCTTATTCTTGGGTTGCAAAGGATTCCCAGGATTTCAGCTTTAAAGTTACCTTTCAAATGTTTTTTAGAAACATCAATCATTTTTTTTTTTGATTTACTCCATTTATACCAAAACTACCGATAGTAAGAGGGTTTGGAGCTGACAAATTGAGCCCATTGAAGTTTCCCGTAGTAAAGTCTCTTAAACGAGTTTGGAGAACGAAGCATCGAGACAAAAATTAGTCTCTTTTATTCAATCAATTT
>JAUJPO010067568.1:0-12184 GCA_032270745.1 Tiaropsis multicirrata
TCTTCATATTCGCCGCATCCCTTTAGAGCACCGCGTGGTGCGCGCAGAATATGTCAAGATCTGCTATCAGATTAGGTATTTCATAAAAAAAGTGAATATAAAAGATAATTTGAAATCAGTGCATAGTGTAGACGGAACTTAATGTGACAACGAGTTATAACAGCAGAGATTTTGACAGGCTTTAATTAAAAAACCTTCAAGTTTTTTCCAAAAATTTGAAGGCTTTCCAGAGTCTGTTACGGTCGTCTGGGAACGGCGTGTTTCAATCTCACGTTTATTAGAGACGTGGATAACGTAAAAGGTTTTGAAGAAGAACAATTTAATGTTATCTACCAATTCATAATATCCATGACGTAATCTTTTCTACGTAAACGTCCTAAAAACCCGGGTGTTTGCCACTAGCTTTGAATTTTAAACACTGAAAATATTGGCAAACACCCGGATTTTAGGGATGCTTCCTTAGAAAAGATTGCGTAATAAACATCATGATTATTATAAACTGTTCACACCAAAGATTAAGATTTTCGGTATTGGGTTGGGATAGTTATATATACTAAAAAGTTTTATCATTTTCAAGATGATTGGTGACTTTAACAGACCTTACACACAGCCTGTACGTTTTTATCTATGAAATTTATAGACTGTTGTTGGCGTGTTAGAGTGAACAATAATCAATATGGCCTTCTGCTCTACGACGGATGTGAAACGCTTTCTCATTCAAACCAGACTACTTTATTCGTATTAATTTGTGCGAGATTAAATTTTAAGAAAATTCGCGTGGATTTAACTTTACATTACATGGTTCTGACAACTTTATTTGCTAAAATGGTAGTTTCGCAAAATTTCGCGTGGATTAAATTTCGCGAATCGACGATCCTAAGGTATTTCGCGAGACATTTATCTAGCAAAAATAAATACGAATAAAGAAATTAGTTTCCTTATAAGGAAAAATGACAATTAGTGAACTCTCCTTCCATTGGTTAAAGCCTCACTCTGTATCCGGGACTGATGCTGTGTTAAAGGCACGAAGTTTCAATAAGAAAACCAACTATATAGATACGTAGTACAATGTAAAATCATAATTATAGCGAAACTATAATAGGCTACACTACAGAAATTGCTACGTCTCTAAAACTTGAGAAACTAAAAAGGTGAATTGTAAGCTGATTTTAAAACGTTGTGGATAGTTATCTGACTTCAGAGTACAGTTGCTAGAGATAAAATCGCTCTAGTTTCCATTTCTCCGCTGAAAACCCACAAATCGTTTGCTTACAGAGGTCTGAGAACGAAGTTGCTAACGTGCTACGTTTTTTTAAAAACACATTAAGTAAAATATCTCATTAATAAGTAACTCACGATTCAATTTATATAAAAAAAAGCACCTTACCGAATTCATTCTTGAGGACGACTACTGACACAACGTAAACGAGCAACGACAACAATTCTGCGAAGAGCATCAGCCAATGCCACGTGCGCACAGTTAGGGCTACCATTATTAATTCAGTTAGGATGAGCGTGGTGAATGAGATGGAGACGATGTGGATGAAATCGTCTTCGAAAAGAAACAACGCTCCAAACATTATGATTCCACCTGTTAGTTAGATATAAAAAAGTAAGTAATTTTTGCCACCACAGTCGAGGGCAACCCGAAGGCTCTCTTTTCGATAGCTGTCTACCCTAAGGTAGGGAAGGCATCACTCCTTTCCCTGGATTTGTCCAGTTACCCTCACTCTTATCCCTTAATGCTGAGTCCCAAACAGGACAGCAGCGAGTACCAAGTTTTCAAGTCTTTCGTCTAACCCAGATGGGGGTTAAACCCACAACCTTGCGAACGGGAGGCGATCACTCTAGCCACTTGGCCACCGTCGCTAGGTATAAACAAAATGATGGATATCAATGAGAACTGACCCGACCAGTGGAAGATGGTGGATTAGTGTGGAGTACATTTAGCGAACACCCACTGATCTCTATCATCCACTGGAAAGGCAATTTCCTTTATACGGATTCCTGTGAAAATTCCTATGCGTTTCTTCTCTTTGAAAAACCGAAAGCAAAATGGTAGATTTGTTGTCAAAAAAAAAAATTAGTATCATTCATTAACATTGTAAGGAGGTGACGCTTTCTGTATTTCTGTTTCCCAGGTCACGGACCAAGGCTTTAGGCTAAAGGCAGACTAGTAAACAAGTCTGTTATAAAACATAGTATAATTAGGCCATCCGTAAAAAAATTGTATGTTTCCGGTCCGCGGGTCAGTAAAATTCTGTCCACCCGGGCGGCCGGGGAAATTTTTTTTTTGTAAAATCTTTGTCAAGTCTAAATATTTTCCTACTGCTTTTAAAAGTAAAACCTTTTTGGAAGTTTTCAAGCTAAATGGCCGTATTAGTTTCTCAGATTAAATCAGTCTCTTTGCTATTCTGTTCTTCAAATTGATTATCGTTGGAAACATGCAAATAACGTATAATTTTTGTTGAAATTAAGCATGATTGTCAGACTTTACAGTCCCAATAAAAAACTTTTTTAACACCGGCCGGTGGTCTCGTAAAATGTTTTTCACCCGGTAATCTTTTTTAGGATGGCCTTAGAGGCAACACACGCGCGATGACCATACCTTGGTAGATGCTAACGAGGAGCCATACGAAGAAGGTTTTGAACGAAAGATGTCTTCCTTTGACTAAGTCTTTATACAATTCAGGATAAGTCATTGCGATGTCGTCACGCACGTCCACGTCTAACACCAGTGAAAAGACTGGCGCTGTTGTGTACACTGTCGAATATCTGCGGAGGAGAAATGAATGAATGTATATTTCAATGACTAATGATTAATTTGTGATAATCATTACGCAATCCCGGGGTCAGAGACATAGACATTAGACATTGCGCCTAATGTTGTATTAAAAATCTGGTCTGTAATTCTAATAATCTCAGTCTGCGAACGCCTAAGAACGAAAAATGAATGATGTGAGTCTTTCTTACCCTACTTGCAACATCCCGTGGTAAAGTGGAACGGATATGAAAAAGAAGGCACATGAGAACACAGCCTAAAAATGAAAAAACGAGGATAATATAAGCTGATTTAACTCAACAGCGACTGTTATATTCATTGGAACATGGAAGTTAATTTTGAATGCTGAGGTAGTGTGTCGCACCTACTCTCGCACCTTCTCTCAGCTCCCAGTTACTTACTACCTAGATCATTGGTAGCCTGTCCCAAACCCGCACAGCGGATCTGGGGTTCTTGAGACAATGGAGTGTTTTAAATATTCATCACGCATTTGAAAATGTTTCTTTATTTATGAAATGCTATTTCTTAATTACGTGTATTTTTGTTGAAAGCAATTAACGTTTCAAATTAACGAATCAAATTTTATTGCATGTGTCATAAAAAGCTAAGATCAGTTAAACTTTTTATTAAACAATGTCCCAAGAGGATTGACTTGGCTTTCTTTTCCAGATAACAATAAAAATAAATGCACTCCACGTAGAGTCTTTTTAAAAACACGCTTGCACACAAAATCTATCTATCGTCAGCTACATAAAAAAGTAGGGTTTGGTACAGGCTAGATCATTCGCCGCGTTTGTAGTGGCCCGGGATCAAGCCTGCGACCCTTAAATGTATTACTCACTTGAATAACAGAGATGATCAAGCCGCGATGAATAACAAACTGTCCAAGAGCAGCTGATCGCTTGTAACTGAAAATGAAATGAGAAAGTCAAAGAGCAGGTGAAAAAATGATGTTCACGATTGATTAGCTTCATCTAAAAAAGCAAATCTTGAAAACTGAAAAATAATAGTAGTAACTCAAGCAAGCAGAATGTATTTGGTCAACCAAAGCTAACCTGGTATTCAGATGGTGAATTTTTTATCGGTACGTTAAAACTCTAAAAGACGCGATGAAAATAACCATCCTACTACTACTTTGAGCAAATTTTTTAATAACATATTATCGGGTTAAAATCGGGTTAAAATCGGGTTATTACCTGTTCCGACCATGCCATATCAAAAGTCTTCCAAGGTGACTGAATTGTGTCATTGAAAAATCGGCTGCTAATGATGCCTGCTTCCCTTCCTAGAAAAATGAAAACAAAGAGAAAGTTTTCAAGCTGCTCGGTTTCTAGAACGGTCGAACCTCGGACGGACGGACGGACGAGACGAAACTGTGCCTATCATCAAAATTGTCGGAAATACAAAGCCAATTTTGAGGAAAGCACAAAGCTCAAAACCTTATAAAACCGTGTCAGCCGTCTCCTATTAATTCAGTAACCCAATACTCTTTTATATTATCTGGAGAATCAAATTTTCAAAACCAAAACCATGGTTGGCCCTCGCGGTGTCACTGAACTTTAGCCCCCCCCCCTCCCAAAAGAAAAATTGCTTACTACGACACTGAAATACAAATGAGGCAGGGAATTAACCAACTACACAAATTCAAGGACCTATTACATTATTAAAATACAAACAATCGCGATCGCGCGTAAAATAAATAAAAAAAGAAATGACAAACCTTTCCAACGAGGCCGATTCCAGCATCGGCCATTTGTATCATGGACACGTCATTCCCGCCATCACCGATGGCGCACGTTCTTTTACCAGTGTGTGTCTTCAGTAATTGAACAATGTCGGCTTTCTGCGTTGGCGTACAGCGACACACAACCACCGATGGACATTGGATGGCCAACTCACAGAACTCATGCTCGTAATGCTTGATCACCGTCTGAGAATGTGAACATATTTCTTTAAAGGGGGTTGTATTGATATATTTGTAGTAGTGAAGCTGACTTAATAAGCAAAATCCAAGTAAAGGAATTGTAAGTAATAAATAGAAAACAAATGTGGAGCAAGACATATTATATCCGTTTTTTCTTCTTTTACGTATGTATAAAACTTTGAAAATATTCTGTTAGTTTAGATTTTGCTTACGTCAGTAAGTCAGCGTAAACGCATCCGCCTCAAGATATCCACTGTAGGTACAATTCTCCTAAATTTAAAGTTTGTTTCTTACACAGACCAGAGATTTTCAGAGGTCTATTCGCAATCTTTGTTTTACAGTTTACACTGGCTTCATAGCAAGATGGCTATATTACTTACACTTCAATTCTACTAAATTTAAAGTTTAGATGATAAAGAGGTGTCGCCCTTTTTTAGTCAAGTGTCATGGCTTCTAAAAAATGATTTCCAACTATCCTTCTGACGTCGCAATTGAAGAGCTTATTTTTTTGAAGTAACGTCAAAGCGTCAAACTTCATTCTGCAAAAGTTTTTAATCAAAGAAAGTCGTGCAGTTAGAAGATTTTCGACTTTGAAAATTAAAGACTTTTGTTCCCATCTTGTACGTCAAAAATTATGGCGCGGATATTGGTAACCTAACTAATTCCTTCTGGTTAAGATATTGGTGTTTAAAGTTTGTCCTAGCTCATTTTAACAAAAAAGTACCACAAAAAGGTCTCGGCACGGAAAGGGTGATTTGACGTCAAATATCTAGTCGGTCAAAAAAGGGCAAATTCTAGAAAGGCAGGACAGCATAGATTGAAACTGAAAAGGACACTTTTTTTTGGTAAGATATTACTGTTTTTCCTACAAATTTTAAAAGTTTTTGTGAGGAGCAGCGCGTTCGATAATCGGACCGTTGAAAGACATGGCCTGGGGGCTTGCACACGTATTTAATAAAGATGATTTTACTGAAATTGTCACATGATCATGACTGATAGAATCTGATTGGGTGTAATGACTAAAGTAATCAATGCAATACTTTCGAGGAAAAAAGCTTTCTAAGAAATCTTCAATTCTAAATTTTCGTGAAGAAAATTCGCCGTATAAAAGATTCATAAAGTGTACCAAAAGTCATGAATTATTTCACGAATATAATTATTTCACGAATAGAATCTTTTCTGGTTAAACTGATTTTTAACCTTTTTTTTTTACTCATCCGAATCATCTCAGAAGTTATAAGTTTTTTCGAGCCGAGTCGTCAGTTGATCGGGACAGCACATCTGAGTACTATAAGGTCCCCACAATATAACTGGTTCCCAATAATAATTATCTCATCTCATTATGGAGCTGATAGATTTTACAACTACGTTGCACCAACGTCTATCAAAATCGAAGCCTTCAGAAGTGAGCTCGTCAACAGAAAAACATTTAGAAAGGGCGTTGAATCTTCCTTCATTTCAACATTCAACAACAGATGTCGTCAGTCAACATTCACCAGATGTCGCTAGTCAACATTCAACAACAGATGTCGTCACTCAACATTCAACAACAGATGCCGTCAGCCAACTTTCAACAGATGCCGCCAGTCATCATTCAACAACAGATGACGTCAGTCACCATTCAACAACAGATCTCGTCAGTCAACATCCAACAACAGATGTCTTCAGTCAGCCTTCAACTAAAGTTGTCGTCAGGCAACCTTCAACAACAGATCTCGTCAGTCAACATTCAACAACAGATCTCGTCCGTCAACATTCAACAGAAGTTATCACTCAGCAACCAGAGTAAGAAAACATATTAATATTATAGTCAGAAATAGGCGTTTAAATTAATCAAAAAATCGAAAAAATGAGAAAATCTAAGGGAAAAAAGGAATTTACAGCCATTTTTCTCTAACAGCCTTTCATGATTGTAAACCTCCGCAACTGTAAATTCTTCTCTTGTTTCTTACAGCACCTCCCTGTCAATGCAATAGTTTATGGCGCGTTGCTGGTTAATTAAAGCTTTTCTTTAAAGAAAAATGTATTCTTTTATAGCGTGTTTTTCTTTCTCTCAAGATCTTTGAGCAGTCAAGAGGGAGACCTTGAATCTCTGATGGAACAACAACATTTCAACACGTGGAAGAAACGTGATTTCATCTCAACGATGACTTTGTATGAAGCTATACACAGATACGAAGATGAATTTCTGTTCGCAGCTGAGGTAAGTTTTTTAATACAAAAAGTTTGAATGAATATTCAAATTGCCATGAAAACATTGAGGCAATTCGTGAGATACATTGTAATCTTTTCAACAAAAGCATATGGCATCCTTTAGCCACACGGTGACAGCCCGGTTCGATACCATACCAGACCATAATTTGAAAATATTCATTAAATATACTTCTTTTTCAGCTAGGGAGATATAGATAGATAGATAAGACCTCCCCTTGGGGGGAATTGGTCCTACTCCTTTCGAAGTAGGAATTCCTCTTTTTCAAGTAGGAAGCATAGCGCTCTCCAGATATCGCCAGCTCTGTGTGTGCGCGACACTCAGATACCATGATACATAGTAGCTAGGGAGATATTCTTTACGAACATTTTAAAAATATTTTCCTACTAACTCTCTTATTATAGTTTTCTCTCTCATCGACCTACCTAAGCAAGGTCGGATACAGGAGGTAGACTATCTAATCTTATTATGGAGAGTAAACAGTTTCCATATAAGGTAAAATAATAATTAGAACACTCTCCTCCATTGGTTATAGCCTACCTCTGTATCCGAGTTGACTCATCAGGTGCATGACAATCATGTATCACCATTTTCATGAAATATATCTTTGTGATGCATTATAGAAATTTACTGCATTTCTTATTAACTTTTTATTAACTTATTAACCTTCTCTACAAACAGGGCTATATTGACAAGATGAAAGCAAACCGATTCATGGTATCCATACTGGAGACATTATATTTCGAGTTTCCCGATTTCTTCTTCACTTATTTACCGACGGGTAGTTTAAGAGAAGGTTTTGGAAAGATTTTACCTTCAACTAGCATTTTAGGGACCGATCACGATATCATGCTCGTTCCTGACGGTGTGACTGTAGGTAGGCATGGTCAACGTCTCTTTTTTGAACCAAAATAATAGTATCTTATCTACATCATGTTCTTTTTTATAAGAACAAAGTATATAAGAACATAAAGGTTTCGAGGTCAAAAAATTAAGAACATTTGGAGGCTTTGGAGAATCAAGAGTACAGAAAAAAGAACGTTTTTTATTTTTTATTATTTACACATGAATTAAAAGACTTAATTAAGAACATTTAAAGAACATTTAACGCTTGAAACCAAAAAAGTTAAGAACATAAGAAGGCTTCTTCGAACTTTAATGTTCTTATAAAAGAAACATACATAAAAAAACAAGTTCTCTTGGAAAACAAAGAGTGAAGAAACTATAGTGAAGACTATAGCTCGGGCGGTAAACATCACAGAAGAACCGCGAAAAATAAAAAACAAGCTAGGGGAGGGACAGGTATAGAGAATAGATGGGGCCTAAATAAGACAGGAGCTACATTAAGCGGAAATATAAAAAAGTGAACCAAACTGAAACAAGAGGTTGAGTTACCTTTGGTTTTAGCTCCATTTTTGTGAGGTTTCTTATCGATGCCTTTGGATGCAATGAGCAATACCATGATAAAGAAAATCTTGGTCAAAACTTGGTATTAACGGCCTAAATAAATAGTTCCCCAAAAAATACTCGCACACCTGTTAACAAATACACTAGATCAAACAAGATCACAAAAAAGTCAATACATTCGAATGTTGTGACACTTTATCAATGTTAGGGGAAAAATTGCTAGAATTTTAGTATAATGCTGCTAATCTTAATAAAGGGGCCTCATTTTCAATTCGTTTTCATCAGGGATGGCGGGAGAAAACAATATTACGGACAAATCGAACGTGTTCACCATCTTGGAGTCACCGGACGATCACCAGGCCGGATTTCTTTGGTTAAAACTTGAAGACGAATACCTCACGCACTGGCACCAATTCTGCATGAAACGCCACATTGGCACAGAAGGATGCAGTATATTGTCTTCGTTCCGTTGGAAGAAAAAGATTCGCCAAGTATTGCTTCATTCAATGGAGGCCAAAAGATGGGTCAGGCATTTAGAATCGCTTTTCCCTTGGCAGAGCTCATCCAAAAACCTCATTATCACCGTAGAAAACAATGGACCAGCATTAACAGTTGATATTTCCGCCAAATGTCAGGGAATATTTAATTGTACAAGAAGAAGTAACAAACGAAAGTATTTCTATGCCGATTTCACGCTTGGCTTGCATTGCAAACCCTGGCCAAAGAAAGCAGAAGGTAAACCAACAACGTTCCGTGCCTACTGGCAACTTCATTTTTCTTCCACTCTACTTACCTGATCGAAGAATTACTCTGGTTGTTTGTCTGTATTGTGAAATCATATCTCTAGAGAAACTTATTCTTAAAGCTAATGAATATTTTCAAGTTTAGTAAAAAAAAAGATTGCAATACAAAATAGTTTCTCCGCCGTTCAAAGGGTTAAAGACTGGTATATATTGGGATTATCCTTGGTCTTCAGATCGTCAGCGATCCTTTAGCCTCAACAGTGGGGAGGGATACGGACTTTGTCTGGAAAAGCCCATTTCTTACTTTAAACCACTGTAATTATTTTTCTTTTAGGTTTTCTGACTTCGGAATTTCGAGAGAATTGGCCACCGAAAGAAGCGATGGACGAGATCAAAAGATTGGGATGTCATGTTGTACCAAAATCATCCACCAATCGACTCATCAAAGTTATCGAAGGTTAGGTCTACTAGCGTTGGTTCAATCTTTTAGTTACTAAGGTCGAATTTGCAGGGCTTTCACTGATTGAACCATTCAATCTATTCTACTGACTTCTACTGATGTTGACCCCGCCGCGTGTGGGGTATAAATTCAAATAAAAGTAAACAAACTAAACAATTTCTAATTTGCTACAAGAATCTGTTTAAAAAACTTAAGACATCTTTAAAAAAAAATCTTTATAGGACAATCTGAATGTACAAAGTTTGGTCGAAGCCCTGGTCTTGAATGGCGATACTCTTTCTCTCAAGCCGAAATCATATTGTCCAAACACATTCCACAGTCTGCAAAATCAGCCTACCTTGCATTCAAAGCAGTCATTAAAAGACAACTCAACCGCCAAACAGAAAAGCAGCAGTCAAAGGTTTGTTCGTTCGCCTTGAAATGTATCTTGTATCGAGTTGTGGAGCGAAAACCTAAAACCTATTGGAAAACAGCTTCGTGTTGCCTGGAAACAATCTTCATGTAAGTTGTTGATAAAGATTCAGGGTCCCTTTTTCACGATTTTCAGCCAAAAAAAATCGCCCAAAATTTATCCCACGTAGGGTCCGTTTTTCAAAACCCAGCGGCACACCCCCGTCCGACCATAAGGTCAGGGCTTATCGTTATATTTTTTTATCAAGCAGTCAAGAGAAAGAATATTTTTTCGGAGATAAATTTCGCGCGGTCATATCTAATACATTTGCGAAATTATTTGGATAAACTTTCGGCAAATTGGTAAAGTTCGCGATCGTTTTTTACTTTCCATGAATGAAGGAATCATTTAAAATAATTATTTTGGAAAAACGAAGGAATTTTCTATGTAGAAAATTAGACTAAATTTTGTTTATTTTTGTAACAACTTTTTGTTTAACTGAACCGAGCGAATAACAAATTACACATCACTTTAAGTGTCCATTAATACATCATTTCTTTAAACTTTTAAAATTATTTAACAAGGGAGTTGATGTCCAATCTACAAGACCACTTAGAAATGAAAACGTGTCCGAACTACTGGATTCCCGAAATCAATTTATTGGACAGGCACACACCGGAAAGTTTGGCATCCAAACAAGCGATATTGATTGACGTCATGAAAGATGCGAGACATTACGTTACAAAAGAGTGGTTAGATTACTGTGGCTGTTGTCGAGTTGGATGTATCTTTGCTGCTGACGAGGCGGATGGAGAAGCCGGTGAAAGCTTCTTTGATTCATTTTCTTTAAGTTAAGTTGCTACTAGACTTTAATTAGAGGTAACTTTGAACATTATTTTCCACATTAAAGTTAGAGGTGAATCGAAAATTCCCTAAAACTCACCCGCACTAATATATAAATAGAAGTGAAAAATTCTTCATTTTCGGAAAAAAAAGACCATCCACACTATAATTACAGGGTGCACTAAATTAGAGAATTTTACGGTACTATATTATTCTTTGAACTTCAAAATGAATTTCGACAACTATGGGGGTCAAATTTGAATACACACCAGTTGAACAGAGAATTTTTCTGAAAGTCATGGTTTGGAAGCAGGCTGTTGCATAAGCATCAAAATTTATGTTAGACTATCTCTGTTATCTGTTTTAACATGTAAATTAAAAAATATATAATTTCATAAACAAAAGAAACTTGTTTAGATTCTGATAAAATTTCCAAAAGTGCTCCATGTGTTATAAGTCCCCGAAGATGGGGGCTACTCAACGCAAGAAGATTGTCGGGGAAGAGATGCTGGTTTGGTGCTGGCTTAACACCTTGTTAAAATATAGATACACGAGGAAAGGTCAACTCTTGTTGACCAAAGTTGTTGAATCTTTATTTGAATAGTTATTGTAAACTTACCATGAGCAAGAAAATAGGAGTGTTAGGTATGGAACGTAGGTAGGCCTTATGTTTGGAGAGACTGTTCCATATCCGACCAAGCCTAGGAATAGGCGGTCGTAGATTTTGTTATTATTATTATAATTTTATAAAAAGACAAAAGAAATAACCGTATTACCTCTAAAGAATCACCTTTGATGACAAGTGCGTGGTCACACTTACGACGGAAACTGTTCAATTCGAGATGAGCTTCGGCACGATTTGTGACCTAAAAAACGAAAAACGAATTACAGATTTTTGTTAGTTATTATTTCTACATGATTACCTTATTGGAGCTAATTTTGGCGGGAAGAAAATGTGGCAGATTTGGCCATTAAATCCCAGCCAAATTAAATTCCCCCCAAAATTAGTTCCGACAAAGTTTGTCGAGATCCTATGTTAAGGGGTCAATCATTTTTATATGGTCTTCACCAGGTCTTACCAATTTGAATTGATAAATGCTTTGTGTTTTGGCAACAAGTCTTGATGATTGAGCAATACAAATAGCTGTCTCCATTTTGTCTCCTGTCAACATCCAGATCTATGGAAAAAACCAATGTCAGGCTGCTTCAGTATGAGAAGTTAAAGATTATTTTAAAAAAGGAATGAAAAGTCTCCCTTTGATTTACAAGTCAAAGATTAATGGAATTAATTTTTCGCGAATTGGAAAATTAAAGATTTCGCGAGGATTTAAGTTCGCAAATTTGCTTGTTTTTGGCCCAGCGCTTAGCGTACGGGCCTTTCATTAGCACCGTGCCCGTGTCTGTCTGTCCTTCTGTCTGTAA
>JAUJPO010067579.1:0-12174 GCA_032270745.1 Tiaropsis multicirrata
TCGATTTTGTTGGACTTTTCTCTATTACGATTAGGAACGACAGTTTTGAAATTTCTATATTTCTACTGTTTATTGATTCTTATTTTCTCTCTCTTGCTGGGCCTTCAAGCCTTTAGGCTTCTTGTTTTATTTCATCAGAACATAGTTTCTAAGAACATCGAGCCTAAGATTTGGTAAACAATTTTTCCAATAACTTACAAGGAGGAGGACTTACAATTCGAGCATGGAAATTTCCTTATGAAAGCTCTAAGGGAACCATTTTAATGATTGGAAATTTAAGAAAATGTAGAGAACAAAAATAAGAACATCCGAGGCTCAACCAAAATTTTGATGTAACAAAAAACGTGTAACATCGATGATAGTATTAAGTGGCGAATGGCTTTATGTAGTCTAAAATATAATGTACAAATGTCTCATGATCTATCTTTGTTATAAAATAAAATAAAATTTTGATTAAATTTTAAAACTTTTAATAAGCCATATTTTAAATATATCTCAGCAGGTTAATTAGAGGTTGAACAGTTCAATTGTGGTATTTATAGTCAATATGCAAATGCTTATTTTATATTTCTTAAGTCTTTTATTTGTATCATACGCATATTCAGAACCATTCTATTGTGGGCTAATGGTATCCATATTTCCGTAATACGGTTCAACATCATTTTGTCCCTTTCCGTAATCCAAATTGCCGGACCAGGAGTCTTGAATCTGGTTTTGTATCGGTTTGACATCTTTCAGTAGACTCCACCTCAGCGCTTTTGGTGTATCATAACCAGGCTTGCAACTTTTAACATATTTACCTTCATCAATCATGTCACTCACCCTTCCGTATAAATGCAGATTCTCTGGCTCAGTTTCTTCATAATGATGGTATGCTGAGGATTGCGGAGATAAGAGGTTGTTGGGGGTCATGTATTGTCCAGATAACGCTTCATCAGAAACAACGTGCATGTTTTCCGTGGCTGAACTTTGTGGAGATAATTGTTGATCAGTCATAGGGTATAAGTTCCCAGCTAGAGGATTTTGTGGAGATGTGTTTTTATTAGTAGCATATAAATGGTCTATGACTTGACTTTGCGGTGATATATTATTTTCGATTCCAGAATAGATGACCTCGGTATTGGCAGAACTGCTCGGGTTAACAGCTTCGCTGTACGTGCCATCGTTCTCATTGTCTCGTGTTGTTTTCTTGCCATGTAGGCTATCATACTCTAATCCATAAATATCATTTTCATTTTGTTGATAACCCGGTTGCGAGATTTCATTTTGTGTATACAAACTGTTAATTTTGACATGCATCTCACTAGACGTTTGGTAATACAAGTTCTCTTTTCCTTGCAATGTTACGTTTTCCTAAGAATTGAAACCGGGAAATATCTTGTAAATAAAGTGCGTAAAATAATCTACATCCCACCAGGTCACACAACGTTATTTCAACGTTCTCTCAACGTCCAAATAACGTTCTGGCGATAAAACAACAATGTTTGGATGTCAAAACAACGTCTAATGGGACATGAAAAGCTAAATATATACCTTATCGGACAAAACAATGTTGGACTAATTTTTCGTCGGACAAAACAATGTCGGACTAATTTTTCGTCGGACAAAACAATCTCGGACTAATTTTTCGTCGGACAAAACAATGTCGGACTAATTTTTCGTCGGACAAAACAATGACGGACTAATTTTTCGTCGGACTAAACTATTCGTCGGACATAATTTTCGTCGGACAAAAAATGACGGACTAATTTTTCGTCGGACTAAACTATTCGTCGGACATAATTTTCGTCACCCACAAATATTTTCTTCACTTTTGTCTAAAAAAAACGAAAACTTTAGCCTAAAATTTTGTTTTCGTCGGACTAAATTATTCGTGGGACAAAATTTTCGTCACCTCAAAAAAATTTCGTCACTTTTTTTCGACATTATTTTTCGACATTTTTTTGTCCGATAAGGTAATCAAAAGCCTTTTATCATCTGAACTCTTCTCTATCCCTTCCAGATCTCAGATATCCAAAAGCTTATTGACTGAAGTTTTGTATTTCAATCAGATATTTCTTTCTTTTCGGATTTGTCAAAATGGTCAATTCGCTTGCGATTTTTATACGTCTTGTTTTTATCTTTTTACTTTATTTTTGGAGGTTCTCGGTCTCAAAATTACCGCACGTTCGAAAAAGACCATTTTACTCTATTTTTAGCAAAGAATTTCAAATTTCCTACCGTTGTGTGCACCTGGCTTTTGTCATAACCTAGAAAACATACCCTTAAGGGCTGCACGTCCGGTAGGTTACTCACCTGAGTGTCCCCCCCCCTCACCGGGATTCTCATATTAATTACTTACTTGCTCTTGAGTTTTTCTTTGTGATAGAATGGCCACTTCTGAGTATTTGTTGGATTTTCCTTTGAGTTGGACAAAAGCTAAAATGGAAAAGCAAATGTCTTCGAACTGGTTTCTTTGTAGAAAGTACATCCTTGTCCCCGTAAACACCCAAAAAAGAGGGCAAAGTCCGGATTTTTTGCAAAAAAAAGAGAATAAAATCCATATTTTTCGGCTGCGTTTCCGTTAGGAAAATTGACCAATGTACATTGGACAGATGATTCTACCGCCCAGTAGAAAAAATGTTCACCGCCCAGTAGAAAAATGTTCACCGCCCCAGTAGAAAATCAGATATTCCTCTCACCCCAGTGGTAAAACAAAGAATCAAAATAAGAGCCACCCCCACTGAAAATATACAACGAAAGGACAATAGATTCTTATAACCCCACTAAAAAAAGATATACCATTTGACCACCAGACCAGAGGGTTTAGAAGCTTTGATTTTGAGCCCATTGAGCTTTTGGCACATATTTGTGCACAGAGACAGGGGTGTTCCTAACTTACTTATGTTATCGTCTTCATCTCGTCCATCTCGTTCATCTGATATGTAATGATGTCCACATCTTGTTCGCTTCCTATTAATGTAATTTCAAAGCAGTATAGATTTAAGCGAAGGTGGCCAGAGTGTTCACCTCCCGTTCGCACGGTTGTGGGTTCACCCCCAGCCGGGTAAGACCAAAAACTTGAAAACTGGTACTCGCTGTTGTCCTGCTTGGCACTCAATATAAGAAATTAGAGCGAGGGTAAGTGGAGAAATCCAGGGAGAGGAGTGGCACCCTCCCTTACCTTCCAGTAGACAGCTATTTGAAAAGGGAGCATTTGGGTCGCAAAACTTACTTACTAAATTACTTTAGATTTAAAGTTTTTTTTGCGTTAAAATATTCCAATGAACGTTTTCTTGCCATTTGTGTAGAGTTAAATTATTCTCAAAATGGTAAATGCCTAATCAAAATTTAATATTAAAAAGACACACCTCTGATTCCACTAACTTGGGTTGTTAAAAACAGGGGATATCTATTAATCCTGGCGATCAATATTTGGGTCTTGGCGGGGTCAGTTTTTTTAATATAGCTTTTTTTGCCAACATTAAGTGCCAGAATTGTAATACATTACATGACGAGTGGATTATACTAAATTATCCACTTACTTTCTAAGATATTTCTTTCTGCAATAAACCAACATCGAAATCGCCAATATCAACAGAACAACCAGCGAACTGATAATTCCAATGACAGTTGTCGATTTGAACCATGGTTTTGATTTCTCTGAATTTATAAAGTTCTGCGGTTGAAAAGAAAATTAAAGGGATAGACATTTTCATAAATTACATTGTAAACAACTACTACCTCGTTTTGAATTGAGCGCTATGGTAAAACCGAATCCCAAGTGAGCTCATCAAAACTTGACTCTATTGATAGATGTGTCATTTTGAGTCTTGTGAGACATATTTACCTTGGTAATTGTATGAAAACGAGTTAGTCGTTGCTCGTGACGTAATTTCTGAAAAAGTCTATCCGTGCTTATATCGTATGTGAAAAAACGCTTGAAATAAAATCTTTTGAAAAAAACCAAACGCGGTCTTGCTGCTCCCAATGAAAAAGTACGACCTTTTTAGACTTGAATTTAATTGGCTATATCTTCTGATTTAAAGAAAGAAACTCATTAATTACAATCCAGTTTTCCGTTGTTTTCCAAACAACGACGTACGTTTCAACATCAAAACGTTATTTGGACGTTGAAACAATGTTCGAATAATGTTGTGTGTGTGCTGGGTCGGCTTTTGAATGAAAAACGATTGATGATGAATCTTGCCTGCTCCTTCATTTTAAGGCTTAAGGCAATGGCAAAATTGTTTTTGATTATTCAATCATTTTACAAATTTTGGCACTACATCCAGCTTTTTGACAACTCACCGTAACAACTCGCGTAGCCACATTTGCAGTTGTAGGGACTACAATTTCTTTTTCTTCAAAAATATCTCCAAATGCAGTTGCTAAGAAGTTAGAAAGTAATTATTAAGGGGCAGTGTCTTGTAATGCAAAGGGTATCTTAAAATTAGCCCTAAATGAATTTTATGAAAAATTTATAAAAATGGTGGAAAATATATTTATTTGTTTTCTTTTATATATAAGAAAGGATATAAAAATAATTTCTCTATTTTACAACCTGTAGATTTCCCAAAACGGACTTTATGCTTTTTCCAATATGACATGACCCCCGTCTCGCGCGACCCCTACAAAAGCTGTACAATGGATCCGCAGTTTTCAGTAGTCGCTGTTGAGAAATGTAGACAATTCATTTTTCTGGCCGGCTCAATTCTACCACAAAAATTCACCACGCTTGTTTCCACTTACTTTGAAAACTCTCAAAATAGAAAATGCGAATGGGAACAGACGAAAGACGAAATAGACGAAATCTTTATCCCGAATAAACTCAAAATAATAAAAAGCCGCGCGGTTGAGAGTTTTCGCGCGGGCGAATTTAACAGGGGTAGAGTGAGGAAGTCCTTTATTCCTCACTCTATCGCCAGGCAAATTTTTCCTTCAGCAGCCTTATCTGGCAGAATACTCAGTTACATAATTTTCCTGCGATTTCTCTACGGAGATGAACGTTTGAATTTTCCGTAGATATTCGGTCTGTGTACAGACAAATAAAGCATGAAGCCTGTTCAAAAGGATGTAAGGGAATATTATTATACCAAATAGCTACCATTGGGTTTTTCCAGAAAAAATCCATATTCCCACTATTGAGGATGTCGATTTTTCTTAACAGCAACCCCCTGCCGAAGATTTCTAACCCCCCTGGATATCCTTGGTCCTCAAATTCTTACCCTCCTGGATATCGTAGGATATTGAAAATTTAGAACCCACCCCCTGGATTTCCTTAGTCTTCAGATTCTTACCCACTGGATATCATAGCGCTATTGAAAATTTGGGACCCTCTGGATATCTCATATTATCTTATTATCGAAGTTTCTCTGGAAAAGCCCATTCCTCGAAAAGAATTAACATTATTTCTTACCATTGACAAATGTTTGACCAGTGAACTTGAACATGATAGAAAAACGAATTTTATCATCTTCGTTGTTTTCACCATTAAACAATCTCCCACTTTGTCTGCGCCCAGCATCACTAGCGGTACATTCCATCTGAATTTTCATAACCAATGATGAGAATCTTGTAAGATCACACGTGAAATTTTGACACTGTAAAAATCAAGGAAGGGAGAGGTATATGCTTTGATATTTCACTTTTCAGGGTTTTGAAGAATCGGTCTTTATTTATATAACTTATCGGACAATAAAATGTCGGACAAAAGTGACGAAATATTTTGGAGGTGACGAAAACCTTTTCCGACGAATAATTTAGTCCGACGAAAAATTAGTCCGACATTGTTTTGTCTGATAAGGTATGGGGAATGTAACTTATCAGGAATGTGATTTGAATTCATAACCTTGCTTGGCTGTAACTATATCATAAGATTGGTTATTTTACTTCTATATATTAAAGCCGTACTCTATATGTCTGTTTGTGTATCTAAACAAAGTGTGTGCGTAGTGGCAATATTTAGTTAGATATGTTAGCGTTAGCATGTAATTCATCTGCCAAATGAAGACCATATCGTTCTTTAGTACAAAAGTCTCTAAAAATTGCTTGAATAAAAGAGACTAATTTTTGTCTCGATGCTTTGTTCTCCAGACTCGTTTAAGAGAGTTTACTACCGGAAAACTTCAAATTTGCAGCGTGTGACGATGTGTACGTTATTTTTATTGTTCAATGTCATTTGATTTTCCATTATACCTTTAAACAATACAGCGACTCTCCTCCAATCCTTGACAACGACATCAATTCAAAAGACTGCTGCTGCTGGTAGCCGTCGTCTCCTCCATCGTCGAGTAAACGACCTTCTACTACATCAACACTGGAAATCTTGGTAATATTGCAATGCCTACTACTATCTTCCTGTTTTATTGGGATGCATGTTCCAAACATGAAGTAGTCCGTACCAATGCGGGCAATTTCTTCTTCAGCTTGCAGCTGGAATGTTTTGTTTTTATTGATCACAAGCGATGCATCTTTTATCATCGTTCCATCTGAAAGTGAAAATTTAATTTAAAAGATCGAATATACGTTCTTTTTTATAAGAACATTAAAACTCGAACTCCGAAAGGCCGAACTCCTAATGTTCTTAGCTTTTTTGGTTTTGAGCCTTAAAATATTCTTAATTAAGTCTTTTAATTCATGTATACATAATAAAAAATGAAAAAATGTTCTTATTTCTATACTGCTGATTCTTCAAAGCCTTCAAATGTTCATAAAATATTCTTAATTTTTTGGCCTCGTACTTCGTTCTTATAAAAAAACGTGTATTTTTAAGGGATTTTCATTAATACATTCTTTTGGATAAGTTACTCGAAAAGAGTTGGGATATTTGATACTTTAATGCTGGTTATAAAAGGAAAACTGATTAATAGCACACCGCGGTGAATCTGAAAATAGACTTCAATTTGCCCTGCGTATGTCCGAGTTTCAATCCCATCATCCTTTGCATTTATTACTCTTGCACGTTAATTGTATTCAATTACAAAGAAGAAGTAATAACCCTGGTTAAGGATTTTGGGATTGAAACTTGGACAAATACAAGTACAAATAATTGTGACGTGTGCATAACGGAGCGCTATTGAGGAGTTGGTCTATTTTTACCATTTTCCTCTCAGATTTTTCTTGAAGAATACTCACTCTTGAATAAGTTTCTTATATGTGAGCTGGGTTGGCAACCATGCACAAACGAGACGAACAATGAGTTTTCCGCACATCGACAAAATGCACATGTTGAAGAACTATTACCAACACTGACATTTAGTTCGGCACAGGTTGCGTTGAGTTTACGGCAAAACGTTTCTTTATCTTTAGTGTAGGTATTCTGGAAAGTGTCTTCGGATGAAGAATCATTTGATGTTCGTGGAAGGCTCTTCACTGAGATGAAATGCGAAGAATCCTAAAGTTGAAAAAATGATATTGATACAATGGTTATTTGGAAATTGTATTGTTTTTTTGGCTAATTTTGAGGTATTTTCTGTCCACAAACCCAACCTGTTAGATCTTCTGGTCAGCTTAAATAATGTATATTTAAGATACCACACCCCTGGTGGAGTATACCAAAGAACTACAAAACTTCATCGTTTTTTGGTGTTTTGTTACTTGAGAGGACTAGCGGTAAGATAAGTTTTGATTGGAGATCACCCAGAAATATATTACGGGAAAATCTACTTGATATAATAATAAAAAAAACTCCGGTATGTACAGCAAAGTATTCAAATAATTTTAAAGCAAAAAAGAGAAAGTTTTGAATTATTTTCAGCTCAACCAGATCTCTGAATCTCCAATATATTATCTGTGAATGGCAACAAATTCCAAGTTCAAAGTTCAAAATTTGGGAACCCAAAAAATGACAAGAGAATTAAAGTACACAAAAAAAAGAATCGGAAATGCCATATTTAGGGGACAGAGACAGGAAGAATGCGTATTTTAAGAGACCGCGCGTATGTACTCGTCCGAATCGGGGAAATCGGGAAAAAAATTGGCAATTTACGCATCGAAAATTCACTTCGAAATTCATATATTCTCACAAACACGCAAGTGATCTTGGTTCACACATGAAAGGTTCAACAACTCCCCCAATGTAAATCTTAGTGAGTTTGTCCAAAGATCGCGAATTTTACATCGGAAAATCGGATAAACAGATTCCGAATCGGATTTCACGGCACTCCTAAAGAAGAACTTTAAAAAGCCTAAACTAAGAAACCGGAGTATTAATAACACAGACTGGTGCCATTCAAAAACTTACATTTGATTCAGGTTTTTTTACTTTTGGAATATCAGTTGGAACTGAAAAGCAAAATTATGATAAATAGTTAATTTTGTAAAAATTGATTGAACTGAAGGAACGCTATATATAGCCACGGCCAGGTCAACGATAGTTGGTTCGTGCGAGGGGTAAATCACTAAAAATTTGGTGTATGACGAGATTTTGATTTCTTTTTTAATTTCGATTTAGATTTGATTTCCTTTTGATTTTCGATTTAGATTTGATATTATTTTGATTTCTCAAAAAGGTGTTCGTGATTCTTTTTAGTGATTTACCCCTCGGGTTCGCTTCCGAGCCCTTTTGTGTTTTAGCGCGAGCGGGCACCGCCACCACCCAGCGGAACATAAGATGGACTTAAATGGGGGTGTTTAGAAAAGGACCGAACAAAGTATAAACTATTAGTGCCACCAGTATGGATAAAAAAATTCATTTCTGGCCAGGAAGATGATTTGAAAATGTTAGTAAAGTTCAATTATTTTATTCCAACTGCCGTTATGTCGGATTTTGAAAGCCAAAAAGTATTTTGACGTTTTTTGAAGATCATTTCGTTTCTCAGCGGTACCTTTTGAGGCTTTTTTGGCATTCATAATTTGACGGAATTTTGACGGATGTTATTATACAACTATGTCGTCAAATTTTGCGGCAATGTGGATGGCTTCTAAGAAACAATAAATGTTGAAAGTCCATTTATTTATATGTAGATGGCCAGTGTTGGATACAGGATAAAGGCTTTCCTAAGGAGAGTATTTAGTTTCCATATAAGGTAATAAGGAGAACTAGTGCACTCTCCTCTATTGGTTGTATCCGATCTTGATGGCCTTACTCACCATTCAAGGTTGTTACCCCGTCTCCTTTTCCAAGGACTGCCATCTTTATCTTCACCTTTCCTTCAGCATTGTAGTTGAAACACGTGATGTCTACTTTCCCCACTTTTCCATCGAACAATCGTTTGCACTGGTTAAGACCAACGTTGCACTATAATTGAAATGAAATTGTCTCGTTTTTCTCATGCTGACAGTACTATGTTTACATATAATTCATCTGCCAAATTGAGACCATGACATTCTTTAGTATAAAAGTCTCCAATTAGTGGACACCCCAAAAGGCGGATAGCTCTGATTAGCAGACAGATTTTTCCCCCCGAATTTAGAGCTTATATTACCAGATTTTCCAAAAAGTGGACAGCTCCAATTAGCGGACACCAAGTCAAATTCCCGATGGTGTCCACTAATTAGAGCTCCGACTGTATTTGGAAGTTTCAAAATTAAGTCTTAATCAAAACTAAAAGATGATTTAAGATTTAAGTGTTTCATGGCAGTTTAGGATATCTTAATTTTAAATGACTTCTTTGGAAAAGGCTGTAAACTGCTGTGGCATTTGAGTTTGTACCGCGCGTTTTGGTTTATTATTCATTTATTTTTTTGGATATGCTTACTACGGATAGCCTATTCATTTCTAGTGAACTGTTATCGATGAGGATCCTGCCTTCCTTGCGAAACACCTATAAAAGAGCCTATAAGTATAGAATTATAAGTGATTAACAATTTTCACTACCGAAGGCTTCGTGAGAGTCGAACTCGGCTCAACGCTTTAACCACTCGACCACGGAAATATATACCTCAACTCTGTAGTAAAATTGTCCGTCAACTCCTGTTTTCCTATTGACTTTTAGCAAACGGCCTTGATTGGAAATTATCATGATATCTGAAGTTTCCTCATTTATAAGTTCCAGTTGGTGGACAGTGCAGTAGCCTACATATTTGTACATGAATGATGGATTTCTTTGAAGATTAAGATATGGAATGTCACCGGTAGATTCTAAAGCAGCCGAATTCCAAGGTTCATAAGATGGTGGGAATGTATCAGTGTCTGTAAATATGAATTTCTAATGCTATTATGGTCTGCAGTGTAATGGAAAGAGAAAATTGGGCTCCTGTTGAGGATATAGGATATCCAAGAATTCCGAAATTTTCAATATCCACGGGGTAAAAATTTGAGGACCAAGGGGGGGGGGGGAGGTTTGAAATTTTCGGCACGGATATCCAGGGGGGTTGGCGTTAAGAAGATCGTCATCCTCAACAGTGGGAATATGAATTCTTTCTGGAAAAGCTCAATTGAAAGAGATAATCGAAGCGATTACTAGATATATACTACATATACTAGATCCACTCTGTCAATGCAAATACTGCATACTTGGTATAAATTAGTGGAAAATAGTTTTTCAAAGTTTTGGTCTAAAGAAGCAGACCAGAATTTCTTTTTTTGACCACGTTTTGTAAATCTCGATATAAATATTGGTGGAATCTTATTACTTTACAGACCAAAGTTTTGGCCTGGTAGCAATTTAATTGCTAAGCCCGGGAGGGGGCACTCGATCTCAAAAGTACCGTACGTTCGGACAAAAATTGGGGTTTCAAAATCGGACCCTTACAGGGCAGTGCAAAGTTTGCTGAAAAACTGACACTACTAACCGACAGTGCATTTTTCGGCAATTTTTCCCCGATTTTAGCAAGCGTTTTCTTGATTATTTCAAATTTCCTACCCTTACAGTGCACCTGGGCGGACCTTTACTTTGTCAGAACCTCGAAAAACCTACCCTTAAAGGCCACACGACCAGTAGATCGCTTACCTTGAGTGCCCCTCCCCTGACCCGGGATAATAATTACATCAAATGAAGCTCCGTTTTTTATATAGTATTTAACGCTTTAATCTTACCTCCAGTGATGAGTTTCTTCGAATGCTCGTAACTCATGCACCCAAAAGTGTAAGAAATGAAATTCTCAAAACCTTCTTCTTGACATACACATTCTTCACACTCTCTGCCAGAACAAAGTGCATTTCGAGCTGAACAAAATAATTCAGTTCTCAATGGATTCTCAAAATAATCTTTGGTGAAACAGAACTCTTCCATGATAGGGCAGTATTGTTGATCCAGCTGTTCTCTTCGGATATTCAAAGTACAAAATATGGATGGTGTCCATAATAAAGATAGGATTGATGCCAGAATAATGATACCCATCACTAGACGAATCTGGACGAATTTGGCGAATTTATGGCAAAAAAAAGTACTCGATAATTAAAGCAAAACCAGAGCCATTTATACATATAAAGATTTATCTTTCAATTCATCGAAAAACTAAAAATTAAAAAAGTTCATTTACTGCATTACTCGGAGTTGTCTGCTTATGAATTCATCATATGTACAAAAATAACAAACTGTAAAAAGAAAGTTGAATCACTTTGTTGTAGTTAGGTATTTTTATGGTTTCCAAAGTTTAATAAAATACAACTGGCATTTTGATATTGCTCTTGTAAAGAAAAATTCCAGGATCACATGATTTAAAAAACGACGGCATGTGCGGCCAAAAATTGGACCTTCGAATTCGGACCCTTACAGTGCAGAGCAAAATTTGCCGAACAACCGACCCTTACAATGCATTTTTCGACCATTTTTCCCGGTTTTAGCAAAGAATTTCAAAATATTCTCAAATTTCCTACCCTTACAGTGCAGCTGGATTTTGTCAGAACCTTGAAAAACCTACCCTTACGGGCCGCACATACCGTAGGTCGGACCATGTGAGTGCCCCCCCCCCCACCCCGGGGGAAAAGTACTCTATTAAAAAGTGATTCCTCGTTGGAAAGATAATTTTGAGTTGGTATTTTTGGTAAAATTTGGAGATCAAGATGTCTTTTTTACACGATCCAGAAAAGAAGTGTGAAAATAGTTAGTTCAAATAATATAGTTCGTGAAACCAAGAATGTATAATAGAACTCTGGATAAACATCTTATAAAACACGCGGTGGCATGGTGATTTTAACGAGGCTTAAATATAAAAATTTCTGGTGTCATCAAATAGTTTCTTATAGATAGCATGTTTTCGACATCTATAACTCAACCTGAAACGTCATAACGACATATCCTTAGCAAT